>JAJLTN010000289.1:0-36118 GCA_030568215.1 Lipomyces kockii
AATTTGGGTGTCCGCGAACTTTAGCCTTTCCCTGTCTGGGCCGTGGGAGTGGGGGCACTACCCTAATAGGGTAATTTACCCCACGGAACTTTAAAGGAACTTTGTGGCAAAATGTCTCTAATAGGGTCTAGTGTCCGTTACGATATGCAAAAAAACGAGTTGCTAAATCTCTCTATAAATTAGTATTATTCAACCTACTATGGATGTAACCTATAGATGTGAAACAGGACGGACAGACGGAATCGCAATAGTAATGAGCCGCACCGTCTGAGGCAAATGTCCTCCTGTTTCAGGGTACAGTTTCTGTATAGTAGCGAAAGACGGACCTTTTGAAAATTGCGAAGTTCACAAAAAAAACAGTAGCACTTGAGGTCTTTGAATTTTAGTAAAATTTTCAGATTTTTAGCTCCGAGATTGACGGTGCTGATGTTTGGTGATGTCTCGAGGTTAAGGAGAGGGTTAGGACTACAAAGACGGACTGGATATGCTCAGTGCGCATCAGTATTAACGGCCTTCTTGTAGACAGAGGAAGGAGATTCCACCACTTATGAAGGACATTACTGTCTCGACAAAAGTCGTTGGTGGACTGCCAGTGCGTCCAGGCCAACGTATTATAATGATGATATAAATTCTTTATCTCCTACTCTGAGAGTGGTAATTGCATCTTTGTTGTACGTATGCTGTTAAAAATGGCCACGATCATCAACAAAACAAACGAACTGTAAGGTGTCAGATCGTTCGGGCGTAAACTGTATGTTACGAAATAGCTGGGAAGCAAGTAACGATATATTTTAGAATATTTTCAATGGAGCACTCGGCAGAACCTCTGCGTTATTATATGCGTGGCCATTCACTCGGTCCTGCCCGAGCCTCCGAATGTACAAACTCAAAAAACACAATCGCAATCAAAACTGACCAAGAACCAAATGCATTACAAATTCCCGAGCCAACACATATCTCCCCGACTTCCGTGTTATATGCCATCCCGAGAGCCCTAACTTGATGTGAGTACAGGACCCTCAGGAGCGTGCTCTTGACACATAGAGACTTCATGAGCGGGATCGTTGCCGTCGTCATCGTCATCGGTACTCTCTCGGCGCGGCGAGTTCTGGTCTTCGATTCGGGGATCCTACTTTCAGCGCGATGACTTTCGGAAGGGATTCTTCGGCAACCGAGCTTTGATCCGCGATATCGTAGAATGACTGTCATCACTCATGAAGCTTGCGCACTCCGAAGCCTCTCCGGTGTGCATATGGCGAGCTTTCAACTCCTTTGCTCGCAAAGCGCCACGAACTTCCCCTGGCGTGATGTGACGATACAGATTGATTGTACCAGGGTATGACATCTTGAGAAAATGTAACTTGCACGTAGCTTTTAGCCTTGATTGAACGAAGAAGCGCACGGAGTAAGAGATTATAGATGAAGAGGAGCAATGATTGAGGATCAAGCAACTCTACTTCTCACCGAGAGAAAGGGAAGAAGAGAAGTGCGAACTAGATCCATCCTTATATATCTTGTCTAGCTCTTCTTAACCCTTCTTCTTGGGTTGCTTTTGTCAGCTTCTGGAGCTTAAGAGGGGTTAAGAGGCGTCATTATTACCAACAGACTTTCGTGCTGTTTTCTGTCTTGAGATGAAGATAAATAATCTGGGTGGCTAATCTTCGGGCGTAAGCAGAAGTGTAACCTTGGTTGACTTCATGGCGGGACAGATCTTTAGGAGTGGAGGTGGCGCGTAAGCGACATACATATATTAAAGTTTAAATTAGTACAATCTTTAAGGTGGCGCGTAAGCGATATACATTAAATTAGCGCAAGCTTTGCCAACTCAACGGATAAAGAATCTAGCTGGACATAGAGAGTAGAAACTCAAGACAATGATGCTTAGAAATTTCCCTACTGTGTATGACCCACTGGCGTTCGGAAGCCTTAGCATTGCTTTTTGGGTGGTGAACACGGGCTTAGATGATGCACTGAAATCCAGCTCAGAGTCTCCCAAAGCTTGCATTTGCCTATACTCTTCGCAACCTCAGCTCATTATAAAGTTGAAACCGTTGCCTACCCAACTTTGTGATGATCTTATCCTTTCTTTTTCCCTCGCGATCGTTAATCATACCTCTACTACCATAGCACCGGACTCATTGTTCGACTATTTTCTCTCCAAACGGAAGGATATAATCATACGGGCCCCGTTAATTGCGACGTGGATTTTGATCCAAGCAATCTCAAAGAAAAGACAGCTATTGTGACTGGAGGTGAAGCCCCTTGAATGTAAGAAATGTGTGCATTCACTAACTTGAGAGCAGGTGCCAATGGTATCGGCGAAGCTTATGTTCGCGTCCTCGTCGCTACAGGGTATGGGACAAGCTACCATGTTGCCATTGAGATCAATTCTCGCTAATAGGACAATCAGGGTTACCGTCTGTATCGGAGACCGCGATGTTGAAAGAGGAAGGAAATTGGAAGCTGAATTTCCTGGGTAAGTCTGCCATCCTAATTGCATTGCTGTATGCTGAACATCGACCTTCCAGGAGCATAAAATTTATCGAATGTGATATCACCAAGTGGGACGACCAAGCCCGACTCTTTCGTGAAGCGGCGTCTTTTTCTCCGACTGGCAAGATTGCCTACGTGGTAGCTAACGCTGGCATTATCCGGCAAGATGATGTCTTCTCATACTCTGGTAGCCGGCTTTCCGCAATAAAATGCCATTTTGCGCTAATAATTGCATTGCAGGTGAAAATCAAGAACCCGAAAAGCCTGACTTGAGTACAATCGACGTCAACATCAAAGGCACGCTGTATACAGCCAAATTGTCGCTTCATTACTTTGTCAAGCAGTATGGACAGACGCCTTCCTCGACACAAGACGATACCTGTTTGGTTTTGATCGGTTCGAGTGCAGCATTTCTCGACTGTCTCCGGATTCCCCAATACCCTGCCACCAAATGGGCCATGCGAGGTATCATGCATTCGTTGAGAAGGACGGCTTTTTACTATGGCAGTCGCGTGAACGTAATCTCTCCGTGGTAGGTACAGTCAAGTTTTTGAAATGGTCACACTAGCTGATGAAGATAGGTACGTTAAAACCAAAATTTTGTCCGAAGAAGCATTTGCACATGTCACCAAGGTAGGTGTGCAATTTGCTGAGGCAGAAGATGCTGGTCGATGCCTCTTGCGGATACTCAGTGATGCTAGTATCAACGGCCACTCCTTTTTCATAGCAGCGCGGAAATGGGCTTCGCGTGGATACGTGGATCTGGATCTGGACGATTATCCGGGAAATGCACTCTTACAGGAGATCCAAGAGGATCAAATGAAGTCCGCCCCGGTTTCGATGGGGCTACTCTTTGTATAGAATGATGTCCCTTCATGGAGAATTCGGAGGCTATTTCAATCCAAGAACCAGATAGGGATAGTTTATCCAAGGAAAATTGGAGGACATTTCATGCTCCTAGAATCTACTCGGAATGCAAGAGTTAGGGATAATTGGCATCCATTCATGAAGGCTCTCCCCAAGGAGAATTGGAGGTTATTCCAAGCTCCTAGAATCTCCATGAGATCGCAACCGCAAGATGAAGTATTCATTTCGCCCCCACTCTCTTCCCCCTTTCTCTCGCTCCCAGCACGGCGTCCTCAAAACTCCCCTTACGTCGATGGAGGTTTCTTCACTCCGCCCAGTCGCACTTCCTGCAACTATTGCTTTGTAAAGACGTGAAACTCAGCTTTAATTGCCGGATACGGGATTGCCATGTGAACTAGAACGAGCGACTTGTGTTCTTCAGGGCAATGGCCTCCAGAGAAAAGCATTTATAGTAAGGCGCCTCCATGCTTGCCTTGCCGGTTTAAGTGCCGTCTGTGCCTCAAGCTGGTTCCGTGCCATGTCAACAGGAGACATCTTCCAAACATTCGAGCGAAGCTTGACTGCACCGAATCTGTTTCCCGAAATCCACGCTTTTGAGTGAAACTCAGAGGAAAGAAGCGGAGTACAGTGTGCGATACTCTTGACATGGCACGACACCGAGCGGGACAGTGGTCTAAGAGGCTCAACTCCCTACTTTTCACCAAAGCTGCAGCCGTCAATGATGCATTCAATTGCTGCAAAAGACTAGTTATCATGGATTCTAGTCAGCAGTGCATTCGGCTTGGTATTGACGATCAATTTTCAAGCATTCTGGCTGCTGCTAATGCATATGATCCACTTCAAACAGTTGCCCCTCAATTGAATGGCTAAAAAGCCCGCAGTGATTTTGCACGCAGTGATTTGCTAGCAAGTCGCCGAATGCATACTATTACTGAAGTACTGAAGAACTGTTGCAGTCAGGGCTGTAAGCGGATTGGCGGATAGGCGGATTTGGCGGATATGGCAGATAATGAAAGTTAGGAATGGCTCAGACAAAGATGTGGGAAGATGGTTCGATAACTGTCGTGCCATGCAAGCACTTTACGATAGAGTCACTGCAATGTGAGTATATTAGTCAAAGATGACAAAGATTGCAATATTATATGAAATTTAAACATATGTCTGGCGGAAGACTAAATATTTCTAACGTCACTAATTCTGCATGCTGTACATCAACATCAGCATTCTCATCGTTTCGCCCTTCATGGAATATCTTCGTATTCTCAGGATGTCCCTTCCCGTATTGAACATCCTCTCAACGGAGACTTCGGAGACAGGAATAGCTATTAGTCTCTGGCCGCCATAGTGTTACCATTTTGAGACTTATGTTGTAGATTTGGGTTTTGTACTGGCTAGCCCGGGGGGGTCATAAATGCAGACAATCCCCGGTATCCGCATTTTTGCCCACAGCCATTGCGGATAATTACGGACAATTTTCGACCCCATTGTATTCGTATCGCCGCCGTTTTCGTACAGATATAGGACATTAGATAAGACATGATATGAAATATAAATATGTTAAATGGACGCCGGCCGTATGTGTGGTGTATCAATCAAGTTCTTCAATCATCGATCCAACTTCTATGGATTCAGCCAAGGTATCCTCGACAATGTCGACACCTTGCTGTCTCGCATCCCTGCGATCATCGCTCAACAAAGCGGTGGTCCAACAAGTAAATCAAGACATTTATTATTACAAAAAATAACACAAAAGCCGTGCATCCGAGTGTAAGAATATCGCACGAGACCGAGTCTCTTGTCCCAAAACCGCGATTCCTCCGGAGGACACCGACACGATCGCGGCGATGGCGGAACATAGATACAAGAATGTAGTGATGAATTCAAGACTCAAGAGCTCGCACAATACCGAAGAACCTCCCCGATGAAAGCGATTCCGGCCGGCGTACATGGTACAGGGCCGCGGCGATGACAGATCGTAAATACGAGATATTATTGTTCAGCAAAGTGCTCCTGAAGCAATCCCAATTTCATCTCATTCTATGTACCTGCTTCACGAAGAAATTCAGACTACACCATCTCGATTACTTTGCTAAATTTTAGGGCCGATTGGCAGATTTGGCGGATATCCGTATCCGCAACAGCCCTGGTATATTATATGTAATTATGTATCTTGGTAAATTTGGAGTAATGTATAGCATAAGTTATAGATTTTGTGCCTCATAATTATTTCAGGTTCATTTGTTTTATACAAGCAGTTAGCGGTATCAATTGTACGCCTGGCTGCAGATTTGCATGGGTTAGGTTATGCTAACCGCTTTTTACTTCAGGGATGCATTTTCTGCGATGCGTTGGCGCCGCATGATATAACAAACTGTGCGTTGTCAATGTCGACATTCCTCGATATAAAATCCGCATTTCGCCGCCCTCTTGTAGATAGAATTACTTCCTTACTACGTCAATTCAGTCGATTATTTTCAAATTTGCTCGGCATATTAAATTTGTACTGACTTGAAGAAGTGTGTGCACGATAAGGAAAAAAATGGTTTCCCCTGAGATTCACAAAGACCGAATATGGATTGACGGATGTTTCGATTTCGCCCATCACGGTATGTGTTCGTCCTTCCCGATTTTTGATATAATCCCGTGAGCAAGGGCAAAGCTGTGCGTCATGTAGAAATAGTTATTGACGACAAGTAGGCCATGCCGGTGCCATGCTCCAAGCTCGCCAACTTGGCAATTCATTGTACGTTGGCGTTCACTCGGACGAAGAGATCCTCGAAAACAAAGGCCCCGTCGTCATGACCCTCCCCGAACGCATTCTTGCCGTCGAAGCATGCAAATGGGCCACCCGCGCTGTCCCCTCCGCTCCCTACGTCACTTCGCCTTATGTCATGGACGAGTACGGATGCTTTTACGTCGTGCATGGTGATGACATCACCACCGACGCAAACGGTGAGGATTGTTATCGTGTAGTTAAAGACGCGGGGAGGTTTTTGGTCGTGAAGCGCACGCCGAACATCTCGACTACGGATTTGGTTGGCCGGATGCTGTTGTGTACGAAGAATCATCATATCAAGACAGTTTCGAGCGCAAATGTTGAAACTGCGTCGGCGAATGCCACGGTTAGGAAGCAAACAGAGGGTCTTATTACTTCTGATACTCTCGAAAAGTTCAGGGCATATGCAACAGCCGAAGACGGCAAGTATCCCCGCGATGGCGTGTACATCTGGACCACCGCCTCTGGTGAGACCGACACAGGCATGCTTACGACGCTCGTGGAACCATCTCCCAAATTCATGCAATCTCACAAACGCATGATCTACGTCGACGGCGGCTTCGACCTTTTTTTCGCAGGGCATATTGAATTCCTCCGCCTCGTTTCACAATGCGCCGCATCTCTGTCCCGCGCCACAACCGATGATACAGAAACGGAGACCGGTATAATAGTCGGCATCCACTCAGACGCAACAGTAAACACATTCAAACGGCTAAACTACCCCATAATGTCCCTCTTCGAACGCGCCCTCTGCGTCCTGCAATGCAAATTCGTGTCCCACGTCGTCCTGCAAGCGCCGTATTGTCCTACCCAATCCTTTCTCAATGCATTACCGTGGGACATCGTGGCGGTAATGCACGGTCCTACGGCTTTTGATACGGAAGGCGAAGGAGGTGATCCATATGCTGAGGTCAAGCGGATGGGACTGTATAAGGAGATTGGAGAGCATTTGTATAAAGATATTTCGACAGAGACGATTGTCGAGAGAGTTACACGTAATAGAGGTGTTTATGAGGAGCGACAACGACGAAAAGGGTGGAAATCTGATATCGAGAGTCAACTTAGAAAGCACGAGGATGCCAAAAGTTCGTGACATGCTCTTGCCGCGATTAATGCGCGTTTGTTGGGTGGGGGTTGTATTGGTCTAATTTAGGTTAGATTCGCGTATATACGTATTACGAATTCTACGGCATATCAACATCGTATAGCTTTTTTTTGCTGTTTTAATTGAAGATACCTAGAGGTATAGTAAAGACTAAGACCTAATCTGATACAGCGACAATTGTCAACTTGTCAATACAAATCAATACATGTCGGCTGACGTACAAATACATGCCCCACCATCATCATCTTACATATAAAATAGTACAATCATCGACTTAAAGAAGGCTAACTAGAAATTTTAAAAAATGAAAATAAAGAAGAAAAATTAACCGTCGAATTCGCAATGCAATAATGACAACGACATCCACGTACTTTGTTCTCGAAATGTCCGACTTTCCTTCATGGCCTCATTTATCTTTCATAATGAAATCGTAGAAATGATACGCTGCTTTTATAAGCATAGCAGATACTTTTAACATCCATTGAATGCATCCTATATTCGTTAGCATTATTCGAAGACTGGCATCGAATAAGCCATGTTTCGGAATGACTCACACTGTAGATCTCGTGATTAGATTGTAATACTGGCATGCCAATTAGTCTACTCCATGGCAACGGCAGGGGCAGTTGCATGTTGCTGAGGTGCCGACGCCTGGTCCTGATGACCGTTATACGGCCGCGGCTGCTGCGCTGGTGCAGGCGGCGGGCCCATTACGGGTGGGCCACCGGGCCCCGGCTGCGCGACTTGAATAGGAGGACCACGCATCATGTGCACTTGTGAAGGAGTCAGCACCGGTTGCCCATTCATAAGAAAAGACGCAGACACCATCGGATAGGGCAAAGATGGCGGGGGAGAGAACGTGGTCTCGGGGATAAGCGGACCTCCTTGCCCTGCCGGAATAAAAGGTGTAGAATGTGCGTACTGGTTGGAAAGAGAAAACTCACTCTGTGGCTGACCATAGAAGCCGCTACTAAAGCCGCCTTGCTGACCGGCCGGCATCATCATGGTAGCCTGATGGCTGTTTCGACCAGGCGAGCCGTAGCCTTGTGATGGAGACACTTGTTGCGGTGGTAAATATGGTGTCGGAAATCCTTGATGTGGCATGAATTGTTGAGGAATTGGGGGTGGCGGGCCGGCCATGAATCCCGGCGGCATATTCGGCGGTCGTCCAGTGTAGTACGGTGGAGGGTATGGTTGCTGCGCATACATCATCGGAGGGGAGAATGGAGTCGGTGCTGGCATCATCTGCGGCGCCATACTTGGTGATGCAACTGGAGGTGAGGCACCGGGAATCATAGGCCGCATAGTATCCTCGAATCCTTGAGGGATAGGCGGTGCGAATGGTGTCGCTGATCCATTACCACTTGGCGACACCTGACCAGACGGGATCGAAGTTCCGCTTGCGGGTGAAAACGGCAGCGGCGTGGCCGGTAGGGGAGGAATACCGTAGATTCTCTGCATAGATGCTGGTTCGGGCACTGTAAATAATTCTGTGTGTGAGGCATTGTCGGCGTATGGCCATGTCGGAGGGAATGTGTATGCCTTTGTGATAATAAACGGCTCATCTCCAGTGCGCTCCTCCTTGGCCTGGGTGAACGGATTGAAGCCATCGTTAATGGAGGCCCGTGGTTGAACAGGAGGTTTCCATTGAGGGCCAAAGAAGGCCGGACTGTCGGACCGCGACACAGCTTTGCTCAACGTACGTGGCGTAGCGGCAGCGGGAGGAGGGGGCGGCGGCGTGGGAGAAGCCGACGCAACCGAAACCACTGAAGCTGCAGGCGTACCAGAGGCATTCGACCCGCCAAAAGACGGTGTGAAGGACGCCGCAAATGGATTCGGTTTGAACTCCATAGCCTTGACATTGAGCTTCTTGGCTGGCGCAGGTGAACTAGGCTTCGCCTTGATCTCCGGCGGTGATGGAACAGGCACAGAGCTAGGGTTGGGCTCGTTCTTCAGCTGCTGCAACTTTGCAGACAAGTTCTGACTGGCCGGTTTGACCTTGCCATCAGCAGCTACCTGATTCTGCTGTTGCACTGCATTTACAATGTCAGCGGTAGAAAGAGGCTTCTTCGCGTCTGCCTGCTTAGCATTGGAGACAGACTTTTGAATAATCTCCTCTTGCTTAGCCTTGTCTTTTGCCAGAATAGGCACTAAGTCCATGGGAACCGGAGTATGAAGTTTAAATGACTGCGAAAAAGCCATCAGTTCAGACAGCCGTCCTTCCTTTTCTTTCTTGGAGATCTCTCGCTTCTTCAAATTGAGCCGCTCTTTCTCGCCATGCACGAATTGCTTGAATGTGCCCATCATGGTTTGGTGATCAAACTCTGTTGCAGTCAAGGGACCTTTGGCCTTCGTGGCCGCAGCAATCTTGATATCCTCGAGCGTTGGTTTTTCCGCTGTGCTGGGTGTTGTAGTAGCCGCCGGTGCCTCAGCAGCTGGTACAGTTAGTTTCGCCTTGGCTTCCTCAGTGACCGCATGAGCCACAGGTGCGGTAGGAGAAGCAGCGGCTGGCGCGGGGCTGGCCGTCTTTCGCGCTGGCTCACTAATTTTGCTGGACAATATCGCCGAATCAACCTGGGAAGCTGGCGTTTGCTGGGCATTGTGCTGCTGTTGCTGTGGAATTTGATTTTGCGAAGCTTGCTGTTGCTGTTGAGCAAGCTTCTGGCGCAATGCAGGAGGAGCATATCTGTTGCCAGATCCGCTCTGCAGACTGCTAGTAGCCATCTTGTCTCGTATGACACCTGAATATTTATCCTCCTCGTCAACGCCCGAGTCATCGACAAGAATGCCACGCTCTTCAGCCATGTGAAGATTTCCACCGTAGTTAGAGCTCTCAATCTCTCTTGCAATCCGCTCGGCAGCGGCTGCACGTTCTTTATACTGTGGGTGAGACTTGTCCAGTCTCGTGGTATATAAATTTTCGTCAAACGTAGATTGCAGGCCAAACAATTGCTCGTTAACTGCAAACTGATCCCAGGTACCAGCACTTGCGGATTCAAGGTCATCAAGAGACTCCATCGGGATGGAATCGTCTGGCTTCCATGGTTGTAGCTCTCTCTGTTTTTGCTCTGCGGAGGAATTTCGTGATATGTCGGTATCCGTTCGGAATCCTATTTCCATTAGCGACATATTGTTCACAAGCGTCGGAAAATTCATACCGTTCTGGTCCGTCAAGTTTACCTCCAAAACCTTGAGATCGAGCAAATCCTTCGGCTGGATCAACAATGTTGAAACAACAGTCTCATTCGCCTCATCATCGAGCTCTTCACCAGGCGGAGCGGCAATCTGGCGAGCAAATCGTAATGCGACCCCAACATCTCCATGGGTCTGGGCAGACGATAGTATGCCAGAGTATCGAGCTCCAGATCGAACGGTAGCAACAACGCTACTTCCAACTGCTCGAATCAGCAGGTACAATAACCGGTCGTACATATGTCGATCCGCGGTGTCTGTCTCCGAAACCGGCGATTGACGACCATGGTTGTTTGCATACGTCGTTCTGGGTCCATTGTAAGGCGCACCGTTCCCTTGTCCCTGCTGCGCACCATGACTTCCCCAAGGCTTCGATCCCCGTCTAGAAAGTTAGCTTAGTTTAATTCCAGTCACATGTATGTCATGAAGAAGACACACCTCTGGCCCTGGGGTCCATCATTCGACGGTGACCCCATGTTTCGCCGCGCATTCGACGAAGCGCGCGAGGCAGCACTCCGCTGGCCGGGAGTCGGCGAAGGTCCATTCGCAGCCGGCGCTGTCGCAGGCGCGGCCGATCCACTGTTGACTGCTGTAGACATAAATACGTGAGATTATCCCCTGTAATCTCGTGCACACCCGTGAAGGAGATCAATGACGTCCTCTGCGCACGTCTGATCTAATCACTGGTGAATTAACGCAAGGTCCTGCCGCGAAATCAGATGGAAAACTCTAAAACGCTATCAGCGCAAGAGCTTTACGACGATTGGAGTAAGTTGCAAGCGGATAAGGCGATGCAAGTGCGGCGAATCGTCGGATCAAACGAATATTCGCGACGCGATGTGGAATCGAGTTTGCAAAGCTAATTGCACCCGATCGCTGCTCTGGGACAAAACCTGCTCACAAGAATTGCCTATGACTTCTCCTGTTATCGTCGGCTGTCTATATTCAACCCCGAGAAAGGACAATGAAGAACTCGACCAAACCCACAGTAATAGCAAGAATTATTCACCTGGCTTTCTGACCGTCAGAGCGAGCGAACCAACCACGCAGCCACGGAGAACAGCCAGCCAGAGGGAAGCTATAAAGACCGGACTCAGACGCACAGGCAGAACCAGTAACGCACAAAAACCCGCTGTATTGGCGCAGAAGGGACGGAGTGCGGAAAGCGGATGGAGGATGGTGAATCCGCGTATTACGTGAAATGAGAACGACGAGATGAGTTGTGGAAGTTTTCTTTAGTTCGTCCATGTGCATCGGTGAACGTGAACGTGAACAGTCTGAACCGGTTTGTGCGCCGCGCGCCACATTTAATGCATAAATCTAAAATTACACGGCAGTAACAACTTCAAAAGCCACAACCTTCTACGGTTACCACAGCTTTGATCACGCGAGCCGATGCAGATCAGCGACGGTTTCCCCGCCAGTTAATAATTACGGTAGCACAGTTCGCGCGTCTCAGAGCTGCCACTTTATCTGCCAAACAAGCATTATTGCAATTAGTCTAAATAGCATGTATTGCAATATGGGATGTCTTGTTGGATGCATTAATGCTGTTCGTTGGCAGTATGCAATTTTAAATTGCATACTGTGACACTTTACAGCTTGACCTAAAACTTAATGTGGCGTTCTGAAAAGGCAGAGTGTATTGTATATAGTAGCATCGCACTATGTTCGTCAAAGCCAACACCCACATCCACAAGAAATTATACATTAAGAAATATAAACAACCAAAACCACAGTATTAACCACAAAATTTCGTAACAGTTCATCAATTTAACGTACAATCCACATGCATAAAAAATTCAATTACAGATCTACCATCCATCGCCCCATCCGTCATCGTCATTTGCACCGGTATCCGCAAACAATGATTCCTTCTTCTTCTGTTCCTTGTGGGCGGCAATGGAATGTGACTTTGTTACCATCGGTTTCTTAGCTCCAGGCGTTGTTCGCGACGTTGACGTTGTCTTGGTAGGCGGAGATCGTGCCGTTGAGACATGCACCGTTCTAACAGCTGGAATCGCTTTGGCGGCAGGTCTAACCGGAGTACTGGCACTTCGTGTAGGCTCGTCAAATGCTGCCCAATCGTCTTGCTCAGTAGGAACAACATCGTGTCCATTCGCTGCGGAGCTGCCTTTGTCGTCGTCAAATCCGCCCCAGCCAAAATCGTCGTCATCCTCGACAGGCTCGAATTTGGCCGCCCCACCAGTAGTTCCGAAGCCCAGCGATGACGACGCCGACGATGGTCTAGTAACAGGCAACGCCGGACTTGATATATTTCCAACAGACTTAGTTACGTTGGCGCTCGACAAGGACGAATCCGTGGACTCCCTCTCCGACGATGTTGTCAATGACGGAACGCCGTGATTCTGGGGCTCATCGTCAACTCCCAATCGCTTCGTGAAACCGTTGATTGCCCACCCAGCCCACGACGAGTCGCCAGTAGCCTGAGCAGTACTTTCCTGTGGCTTCGGAGTACCAGCCAGAGAGGCCGGCGCAGAGTTAAGAGGCTGTGCTGACCCGGCGTCCGGAATGGTCGCGGCATGCGCATACACTTTGGCTAGGTACGCATCGAGTGTTTTGTGTGCCTGGGTGCGAATAATTTTCTCGCGGTCCAGAAGAGAGGGACATATTTGCGGTAGTAACTTGTTGCTGCAGTCCTCTGGCGAGAAAACGTCAACCGTAACAGCCAACGCCATCAGTGCGGCATTCCGCGCGTGCACAAATGGGTCTCTAAGCGACCTCGTAAAAGCAGTAATCAACACCCTCGATCGCGTCTAGTCCCGTTAGCACGAAGTCACACAAATAAACAAGTCAGGGTCTTACATGGGGTCCCAAATTATGCGCGATCTTTCCCAAACAGATTGTAGTGTTCGTCCGGATTCCTGGTTGTTCATCATTCTGAGTCCTTGCCAGATGCCGCAGTAAATCGTTGTTGATATTCCGGTCGCTTAATTTAGAGATAATAACCAACACAGCCTTCACAGTCGCCTCACGCACAGCTGGAGCTATATCCGTAAAGCCTGTGAGCATATCCGGGAACACTTTCTCATTCACGACTTTGTTCGGCAGGGATTCAATGAACTTTGGTAACGATTCTAACAATGCAAGCCGGATGGCTCGATCAGGCGATGAAAACATTTTAACAATCGTGGGAGCTACTGCGACCTGAAATTCCTCTGGCGACATGTGCTGCGATATATCCAGCATGACCGCCAAAACCTTTGGCCCACCGCCGCCAAACTCGAAACACTTGACAAGTTCGGGGAGCACCTTCAGCCGCAGATAGCTTGGCGGAAATTTCTCCCGCACCCGCTGGAGCTCTTTCAAAAACGCTTCTCTTTCATATTCGCTTTGCACGCTCAAGTTGTCAACGCTCTCCGACAACGCGATCATATCCGTTCTAAAGAATCCGCTACCAGGCGTAGCTTTGCTGCTATCTCGTCCTACGTCAACAAATTGTTTTACGCTCGCTCGTTGCCGAGGAACTTGTTGCACCAATTTCTTGAATGGACCGAATAGGTCTGGTGGGATTTGTTTGCGCATCGACGATTGTAATTGATCAGAAGTTGTGAATATACCATTGAAAGCTTCGAAAATCAGCGCTCCGAATAGCCAAGAGTCAAGTAAGTGATGCGGTTGTCTAACTCATTTAGCTCACGCTCGCATAGTCATCAAGTTCTAAATCAATGTACTTCTTCAAAATGTCCCAGCCACTTTTGGCAACTTCTGGCGATGCATACCGTCCGGCTTCCGGAACAAGCCCACCGAACGTATAAATAACAGGATCCTCGTCCTTTGTGGATGTAAGAACCTCAAACCCCGACAATTTCCATTCTCCGCTATCGGTAATGAATATCGAAGACCGTCGGATATTCCCATGGATAGATGACGCATCGACATTAATAAACTTAACCGTATTCTGTGCCCTCCGTTAGCACATCATTTCACAGCTCATTAAAACAACTCAAAGGCATACATACCGCAATGGAATAGAGGCCCCATTTAATAACCTCATCATTCAACAGCTCACGGTTCTGGATCGCCACGTCAAGCGGAACAACATGCTCTGCCGCGATGTAAATAAAGCTGTCGGACTCGTATGTGTCCAGCACCTTAATAACTCCAGGGAACCTTAATGTGCGCAATTTCTTCGTCGCGTTGCGTGCTAGGGTGAGTCTGCTCCGCTGGGCATTAATATCGAACTCGAAAATTGTGCATGGGGTGTTATCGCTCTGAGCAAGTATCATTAGCATGTACCGTTCTGCGACTTGACACACCCGCAATAATCAATAACAGAGTAATGCATGTAATATGCGTGACTTACCCGTCGCGTGCCGTGGTATATGTTCCAAATGGTATCATTTCGAAACTCCACTTTCTCGCCCGACGTATATGGAAATGCAGAATTGGCCTTCGCGGCTATCGACGTAATCGCGGATTTTAAAAAGTCCATTTCACCCTTTTTATTAAATTGAGTCTATAGAGACAAACGAGCGAAACACTTCTAGTGCGAGCGTCTATGGAGTTTAGCGTTGTCAAGTTGGCTAGTCGATAACGAGCGACGGGCGAGAAACTAAATTTTGGAATCAGAATCCGCAGGAAGAGCCTGTAGTACACACAATAATTGTCAATGGTCTGTACCTGATATCCAGATATTTGTGTTCACCTGTCACCTATTTCATCGACTTCTCAGGTCGTGAATGAGAATCCTGAGTATCTGCTTACTTTCCCACACTATTGTTCCACCTTGTAATAGTAAATAGTGCCCAAGATCAATATTCCAGAGATCTTGCTGGCAAATACCGACAATCTAGGTAAAGGTCGACGAATAATACGGCCTAACAGAGCGGCCGAGATAGGTAAAACAGTATAATTAAATGAAGGTGTCATCCACGCGGCGAATCCACATTAGATTGATGAGGCGCGGGCCATATCCCCCTGGTTTGCTGAGGCTGTAAACGTTATCAACCCCTCGCGCTTTTTCCTCACACTTGTACACTGCGAAGTAACTCTCACTCTAGTGGTAATTAACTAATTTAGTAACGAGAATTTTTAAAAGCAACATTCGTTTAATTAATAGCATATATAAGTTGTGTTTCTTTCCATAAATAGACTGTACCAAAAGCTGGAGACCGACATGTGATCGCCTTCGAAGACCAACCAGTGCTAAATGTTGATACTCTATTCAAGGAACATTGTGATGACTAGAAACTGTATTAATGCCTCTACACGCCGATAGCACAGTATTGTTGTTAAATACATTATATAATAGACAAACCGAGGCAATTTACACACTTTTCCTCCACGAACCAACTTGTCAAAGCCTGTACCGACTCATACTACAACCATAAACCCTCTAAATAACTAAACCATACGCGAAATTATGACGGAACCAACGAGCAGAAAACCATGCACCATAACAAAAGCCAATATCCATAGCGTAACAAAACCGATTTCTACCCATAGTCGCACACGCTCCCAAATTTTTGTAACAACTTGAAGTCCAGTCGTGCAACGTCTTAAAAGTCATCTGCACCCAGCGCATCCAAGTTGACGACCTCACCTTCTTTAAAAGGGGGCAATCCGAGATACGGACAACCATCGCACCGGAACGCGTCGCCAAGCGAGCAATTGCCACAAGATCCCGTCTTGCCAGGCACTGTGAAGTCGATTTCTGCTGTGTCGTCACGTGAGAGCGAGAATACCTGACTCTGGTTCACGCCTCGCGCTTCTTGTTCCTGAAGTTCGAGTTCTTTGAGACCGCACGTACAATCCTTGCAGGCTTTCCTGCGTCGCTTGCCGGTTGGTTGACACGCGATTGGGATTTGGAGCGCGTCGGGGAGGTCGCCATCCAGTAGAGTATCTTCGTCGATTAAGTCGTCCTCGTCGACATCGTCGAACGACAGACCGTCGTCAACCCCGATCGTCCAAGTCTCTGACCGCTTTGGCGACGACACCGACGAAGCAGCAGAAGACGACGTGCTAGACGCCGCCGACAGAGCGGGAGACGAAGCAGAGGATGAAGTAGGCTTGCTGAAAAGGCCGATTGAGGAAGCCTGCTTGTCAGCAGGAGTCCTCCTCTTAAGGAGAACAACTTTCTGAAGGTCGGGTCGGGTCCAAACCGTTTCTTCGCCTTCGCCTGCGACTAAAAATCCGTTCATAATGGCGTCCATGTTCTGCGACTGCGCGACGCCGTCGATCATGCCTGTTGGGACAACGGCCTCAGCTAACAGTGCAATAACTGTCGGTTGAAGGAGAGTGCCGGATGGAGCTACTCGTATCAGCGAGTAATGTGACTTTGGCAGCGAGACTGCACCAGTCGATAGTCGGTCGAGCATCTGGTGAGCAACAGGGTGAGGGAGTGTGGCGGTGATCTCGGACACCCGAATCGGGTCGGACGAGAGTGACGGGTGAGTAAGCAGTAGCGACGGCATTGTATTCTCAGATTAATGATATCCAATACGAATATCCAATGTTCGATATAACCGTGGGAAGAGTAGTGGCGGTGGGGACGAGAACGCAACGGTAGAGGAGGTGAAAAAAGTATGAGATGTTTGGTAATCAGAGCACGCGCCACAGCAAACCTATTACTACTGTAAACTTTCACAAATTTCGAGGTTAGGGTTGCCGATGTCGGCCCGATGCTGCCCTCGTTACCGATGAACAACAGCAATGAGAAGGAGAAGCAGACTCCTCGGGAATTTTATTAATCATAATTCTATAAAATTCATTAAAAGATACAAATTAACGAGTTCATAGCGATAAATTATTTATTAACATTAGGAATGAATTTCATGAGCTAGATTCATGACCACTACTCTGTTACCTCTATTGCGAAACGTGTGCAAGCTAGTATTACATTTCCATCTCGAGTCATAAAACGCCACTGCGAATACCAATCCAACAAGCAAAAAAAATTAAGGATAAGACGGGAAGAGACCAAGATATCCAAGCAAATCAAACCGATTCAAACGCCGTGAAACTATTTCGCGTATAATATTTTATAATTATAAACCAACTCACGCAGGAACAGGGGAGACCGTGGTTTTTTCGACGATATACCAACTCTCGTCTTTCTCATCCAGTTCACCCTTCTTATTACTATTATGCATAATCACGCTCTTAGCATAGTCCAAATCGCGATATATAGTCTTGACAGCAACGCCCACGCCGTCTTCTTTCTGGATTTGCTTGCCGATAAGCCGTGCTTTGGAAATAATCCGTTCGTTATGTGTAGCCTCCCATAGCACCTTCGCGAAGTGTCGTACGGTTAGTTTCTTTAAATGAAGACCGGCACCGAGATCTTCGACTCTGTTCGCGTAAAAGAATTGGTCGCCGAAAAACGGCTTGATAACCGTGGGAATGCCTGCGCGCAAAGACGCCCCGGTCGTGCCTGCGCCGCCGTGATGAACTGCCGCGTCAAGCTGCGGGAACAACCAATCATGCGGGGCCGATTTAATTTGAAACACCGAGTCCGGCAACGGAATCTCGACCTTGTCCGCGTCGCTCGATCCCAAGCGATCGCTCCAGCCTTTAGACAAGATGCATCGGACATCAGCTTGTAAAACTGAATCCAGAACCGCCTGGGTAAGTTGCTTCGGATCCGCCACGACGATAGAGCCAAAGCCGATGTACACTAACTTCTTGTTATCACGACGCGCCATCTGTATGAACTCCACGAGCTCGGCGTTTGGCAGAAACTCCTTGTCGAGCTTACTTTCGTTTAGGAACCAGTATCCGGTCACTTTAATCCAGTCGGAGTAATCCAGCGGCGGCGGTACCACAGTCGGGGAGAAATTGTACAAAAAAGGAACTTTCTGCGGCTGCATTTTATCCAGGTTCGTGCGCGGTATATGTAAAGTGGTCGTGCGCCATTTATTCACTTGTCCCGAAATGCCTTTCCAAAACACATTTTCAAACATGACGTAGGTGATATAGTTGTACGATCCACCCATTTTCTGCTCTGGAACAGCGAATGCGTGTGGGTAGGCGCGAGTCCGTGTCCACGGCATTGTGAACGCTCGGAAATATGGAATTTGCAGGGCTTCGGCGACGTGGATCCCCGCCATCGCGGACGGCGACTCGATCAGGACGTCGGTATCTTGGCATGCTATCCACGATGTCTCCAACAGCTCGGTAATCCATCCTCTGAACTTTGACGCCGCTTCCTTGAGAAACCCGTACGTGAACATGCCGTGCTCGACACTAAGCCGCATCAGCTCCGCAGGATCACCCGCGACTTGACGGAATTCGATGCCAAAACTCTCGATCCAGTCTTTGAATTCGGCGTGTGTTGCGATCCGCACGGTATGTCCGTCCGCCATCAACCCTCGCGCGAGAGCAATGTACGGCTGCACGTCACCGCGCGATCCAATCGTCAAGCAAGTGAACTTCAATTTCTCGGCCGGCTTATAGGTGAGTAACGACGACTGGGAAGAATCGAAAATCACTGGTGTGCTCTCAAAAATATCCTGTGAGCGGACCATCCGAGGCACGACGTGCACCGGTCGACGGGACTTGATTAACGCGCTTTCTTCTGGCCGCAGCCCTGGACTCGACACCAAGTTGGGACTGTTGCGGAAGTGGTCGAGTTGGCGCAGGAGCGTTACCGTGCAATCGTCTCTCATGTCGGACGACCTGAACTCAAAGAAAATTTCTTCGTGGCCATGAACAACAACTACGAGACCGGAGTATCCGAACCTGAACCCACGCTCCTTTTCCACGTTCTCAATGTCCTCGTGCGGCAGTACCATCTGTAAATTGTCAGCACAAAGTATAATAGTCGCACGGAGCAAGCGCCTTACCTTAGTTTTAGTCCCCGGAAGCAAGCTGCGGAAACAGAGATGCACCTTGCCGAGATATATCTTTCCATACAGCGGAATTACGCGATGTAAATAGCCATAAAAGCTTGCGACCAGCTTCTCGTCATCGGGCAAGGCAAAATGCGCCTTAAACCGCTCCGAGCTCTCCTTCTCGACGTCCGCGGCGACATCCTCAGGCTCACGCTCATGCTCCTCCGGCATCGTCCGGCCATCAAAGTGTTTTGACGAACCTACCCACATCTCGGTGACTTTCTCGACGTAACCAGACGGTACGTTGGGCAGGAGACTTTGCACTTTGCGGCCACCTTTGCGAACCCAGTCCGACCATCCTTCGTGGGGACCAGCAGTTTGGTGTGCAAGGAATTGACTTTGTGACGGCGATGACGCGCCGGAACCGACCTCGACAAGCTCTTCAGAGGTATCAGTTGACGTGCCATCCGGTGATAAATGCGCGCGTGACGGTAAAGACGGGGCCGAAACCACTGCGGATGGCGAGGTAGGCACAATGAAGTCCTTCACTTTGCCATGAAATTGTGTAATCGCCCGAAGCGGACTGGCCGCTCGAAGCAACGAGTTTTCTGCAACACCGCTGAGACGACGTCCACGAGCTTTCCGTGGTGAAAGCGAAGGTGTCGAATGACCGTCTGGCTTGAGTTCATAGTCGTCGATGGGGAGTTCTGGTGTTTTTGTACGACGAATTCCGGTAGGAGTGACGGAGCGCGAACTACGGTTGGTCGAACGCGAGCGAGAGCTCCCGCGCTTGGAACTGGACATGTGAAGATCCAGCGAGGCCAGAAAGGGTGCAGAATGTCGCACCGCTGGTTTAATGCGTGGTGACCCTGTGGTGTCTCTGATAGCTTCACGGGGAGACTTCAGGTCGAAAAGTACCGATTGGCTAATATCCTCATCCGCATCTGCCTCACTTGCTACTTCATCTCGCTCGACAGGTGACGGCAAGTCAGAAAGAGTATTGAACTTGACGGCGTCGCGCAGGTCTTTAAACGCCTGACTTCCGTTGCTGAAAAACGAGAAGAAGTAGTCGTCAATGGCGTATGTATCTCCCTGGTCGACATCGACGACCTTAATCTTAATCGTGTTTGCGCACTCGAGGACAGGACTCTCTTCGATATCAAGGACGTTTTCGGACGGCAGCACAATTTTCACTGAATCCCCATCATTATGTGATCGGAAAATCGCACGACGTAAAGACTTGACCCACTCTTGCGCGCCGATGTAGGAGTCTGCACGGAACTGGTATTTCTTGGTCTGGGCTGTAAGGACGAACGAGACAGGATCAGTGCCGGCATGGGCGAGTGTGAGGTTCGGATCGGTCAGTTCGACACTGATTGCGTACCGCAGGTCGATTGTGCCGACGGGGAAGTAGACGTCGGACGCTGAGTTGAAGTATGAGAAGACATTGTCCTTGATTACGCACCAGAACCGTGAGTACCGGCCAGTAGTGCGAGCTTTACGAGCAAGCGTGCCGGATCTGAAGGTGGTGTGCTATAAAAGTTCAACCAAAGTGCCTATCAATGTATACAAACTTGCACGTACTGTCTTCCGGGGAATATAAGCAAAAAAAGAGATATGCTTCTCAGTAATAAACATGTGGCCCGATAGGAGAATGCTCTTAAGCAGATAACACGGATATTCTAAGCACGTTAGCCTGTCTTTGGCAACGACGAGGAGGACAAATGGATATACCAGCAATTACATCCTCCTTATTCAAAAATCCAAACACTTTCATGAGCTTGTCCGCCAGCAAACTCGACTTGCTGGCGTCCACAGAATCATGCTCTCCAGCATCGTCCTTACCCGAGGCAGTATCCTCTGGCTCGTCACCTGCGGGCCTGATCGTCGTCGTGGATACAAGCGACCCGGCCGACTTGATCGGTTCAAGAGGCGATGTGAAAACATACCGCGACTTTCTCAAGCTCTCACTATCCTCGTCATTCTCCATCACGTTGTTGTTCAACAGAAACGACGACGCAAGCGGCATGGACTTGCCAGTTGCGGCCTCAGACAGATGTTCATCACCGCTACTCTGATCATCGTCGAAATTCTCATCCTCGTCAAGCTCTGGCGCCTCGATATCTGTATCCTCGTCGTCGCCGGCGACCAATCTGTTGAACTTTGCTCGCGAGGTCGCAGAGATGACGGCGAAGATCGATCGACCGAGCGCATACGGCCGCGCAACATCGACGGACGCCGCGCGCTTCGGTGTGCGGGAAGTAGACCGCGAGCGGATTTGCGAGCGGCCCCTATGCGCGCCTAGCTGGGTCTTGGCCATGTCGGGTGTCGTTACGTCGCCTTCGCGATCAGGGGAGGATTCGACCGGAGTAACGGGTGACGCGGCACGGCCCCGCACAGCGCGAACCACTCGGGCTGGTGTCGGGAGATGTGTCGAGTACGAGAGAAGTGAGCGTCTGCTTGGTGCCACGTCCGTGGTGATGGCTGAAGACAGCACGGGCGACGGTGACGATTGCTGCTGTTGTGTGGGATGATCAGAAGCCGGGGACGATGGCGCGGACGAGGGCGAGTGGTAAGCACCGTCCATTGCGACAATCTTGAGAGGGGATGCAGTAGAAATGCAGTCTTTTATTGCCTATATCAGTTGGAGCGTAGCCAGACGGTGGTTGGCGATGACAATTACGAAGCGGCCCGTGACGCGTGAGAATAGTAGACGAGCCAGGTGGACGCCGTTGTCGCCACGCCTCACCGGTGCCGGCTACAGTCCGTGGCCCGTATTTACTAAATGGCATTATTTTGGTAGCCGTATTACGGTTCTTTGGCGCGGTAATAGCTGCAATATATTTTACCAGGATAGTGTCAGCGGTACCTCAGCCTTCATAATCTTCGCAGGGCACCGGTCCCAACAGCGTACCCAGCAAGACAAGTCAGTCGGACGAAGTCGGGCAGAGCCAATACAAAAGAATCGCCACATCTCAAGCGACGTATATTATTGAAGACGGTATTAATAGAGGTAGGATGACTCTACAAACGTAATGGCTCAAGCAAGATTGTCAAAGACGGTCAGCCGAATGGTTAAAGTGACAACGGTCAGAACCAGCAGCTAGCTTGCAGTCTAGAGCAGCTACGCATTTAATATTACCATGACAGGATTATTTCTGAGTCGATACTTGCTAGCGAAGAAAACTTAGCTATCGGCTGTATATGTAGTGTACAGTTTGGACTTGTGGTGTAAATTTTCCTATATTGTATCATAGTCCCGCCATACCAAGGATCAATTTGGGCATATGCTTACGATTTTTGCGCAGTTTCTTCATTTTACAACAGCCGACACGTTCCGATTGGTATTATTGTGTATACTCCTGGTCTATAGCGTGCGCCAATCCTATTCACAAATGGCCCGGTTGGAGAATGTATATGTTCATCGGGTAAGGGTAATGTCTAATACAGCGGGCGCACAGGAGTTTTGGAGTGAATACTGATCACAGACAACGAGGGCAATGGACGCGGACGCGGGATGTGGTGGTCAGGGAGGTCGTTGCTGACATTAATTTTTGGGGATAATGGCTATATGAGCATGTATAATTGTTGTGCATTTATAGGGCTGAATTATGCCTGCAGGCTTGCCGCGACCATATGCGTTATCGAAGATCGGAAGGACATAGAAGAATGACTACGAAGTACGCGAAGAAAGAATGGACAGGTTAAGCTAGGGAGCGCATGACAAGAATGTGGTAAGTCCAGAGTCGAAGAATGTACGGCTCAGGATCGGAGTTAGTATGTTTTGCGATAGTCATGTAGCAGAGGAAGTGCAGAATCATGCATAGCATAATTTGCAGCACTTGCTCTGTCTTCGATACTATTTCTCGCCCTCGCCCTCGGCACATATCATATGGAGCATCCAGTTTAGTCCCGAAACTGTACCTACTCAGGACAACAAAATTTTATTACCCCAAAATATTCGCATGTATTCGCCTAAAAATAACCTCATTCTTACATTATTATAAATCGTTTGCACTTATTTTTATTTGAAAGCACCAAGAATTGAGGGATCTTTACCTCGAAGAAGATTGCGGGTTCAAACTATGGGGACGACCAAATTATGAAACATCGGGGTCTTTAGGGTTTCGGGTTAGGGTTAAGTGCTACCTAACATGGTTAGTCTGTTGTTCTTTGGGCTAAGGCAGCATATATTGTGAAGAGGTCAAGTCACACCGTCGATTACCTGTAATGATGGACTTACGCGAATATGATGAGACGGAGCAATACATGCCTGAGGAAGCCGAATGATGAATTTATTGAATTGATTTTGTTTCTTGAAATGTGCATTGTTTTCTTCGTCTAATAAATACTTAGATGGTATATACGTCCCAAACTTATATTCAAAGTATGCCGTATAGCTGCGCAAATATGTTTTGGCACTTTGGATGCACCATATATACAAGTACAGGTTGCGATGTCCCGGTCATGACTTCAGGAGCCTCAAGTGGGCGAGTCATCATCATAACGCACTCAATATGTTCGACGGACAGAATCTGAAGCAATACAGTTCTGCCAAAGACGGCAAAACACCATGACACCGCCGGGATGACAATTATCAAGGAGTTCGTACTCATGCTGTCCACTCGAAACGCGGTTAGGGTTACATCGGGCAGCGTCACGTCAGTGCCAAGGCCGATCTCGTCAGCAGTTTTAATAATAGCAGATTTGGTTTATGACATTTAGAAGACACTGCGATGTAACTTATAGGCAGTGTTGATAATAAATAATAGCAACTCCAACAGACAAATCTACCGATTGATGTGCTCTGTTGAAACAGATGGGATAAAATGGTGTGACAAACTCAATTACAGGCGAACAGACGACGACGACGACGCATGGCTCGACCCCCCTTTGTGTGACTGTGACTAGAATGTGACTGTGACGTGATTATGACTATATCTGTCTGTGTCACTCTGACGAGATCGCGTGCGACTTGTCTTGATGTGTCAAGCCCACCATAATTAATTGAATATGCGTAATTTAGATCCGGCCGGGACCAATGCCACTCAGGCTCTTATCAAAGTCCAGCGTTCTAAACTTATACACGCAATCTGCCCGAAATGAGCGAATAAACAGACCTACGTGTCTTATTACCAATTCCGTAATGTTTAACTCCCAATACGTCATGGACTGAATCGGGGTGCCTGCGTGAATGTGTGCTGTCATTCATTCATTTTTATCGTGGCGAGTGTGCCGCATTTTCCTTGAATGCCATTTAGCAACAGTCCAGTCGGAGTGTGATAGCTGCAGTGCATATTTGTTGTTTGTATAATTATAAAGCGATACTGTAATTGCAATTGTGGCTGCTTCGTGCCTTGATGTGGGTGATTAAACGCTTCTATCCAATCGCGTGTAGACAACAAGCTCGAGCCCCGGGGAGATTTTGGGGGGAGTGGACGATGACGTCAGGGAGGCTACGCCACATGCAGGGTCAGGGCAGGGTCAGGGAAACCAGGTGAAGTGCGGGGAGGCGGTGCAAGACAGTGAATTAAGCTCTGTTGGGCGACGTCGTGTGATCGCTGTCGACATCTCCTTCTCCGCCATAATGAGCAGATTGCCAACGCCGTCCAACTTTGTTATTTTCTATCTCTGGCTCTTCGCTGCCCCGATCTGGCCACCGGCGACGGTCGCAGAAGCCCGTCGAAGAATGGCCCGTTCGACCACATATAAACCGCCCTCTGTCCTCCCTCGCCACCACCTCACACATACACAATCCGCAATCTTGACTTCTCCATTCTTCTGCACGATATCAATTGCACATTACTCAATTGCACAATAGCAATAATGACCCGTACTACTCGCGCAAACTCGAACCCCCACGCCATCGCCGCGGCCATTGCAGAGTACGTTCCTCGTCTCTGGGGAAAGGCTTCAATGAACGGTGATCAACCACCGTACAAGACCAAGAAGAACGGAGCCGGCAGAGGCAATTGGTATGTATCTACTCCTCTATGGCATGTCGACTCTACTGACCCATCTTTACAGGGGCCGCGAGGGCGATGAACTAGCCGACGTGGAAGAGGACTACAACTTCAATCCGCAAATCCAGCGTCGCCGATCCAATTCCAATGGCGGCAACGGCGTAATCAGACGCCCTTCCTGGGACACTAAGTTCAACGAGGAAGAGGTGTTTGAGGAAGAAGAGGAATGAATTGTACCCATCCTACCTTTCTGCATTGTCACCGGTATTGAGGTAGTTGTACATACATGCGTGACGAATTTGTAGATATATATGTCCATTTATTGCGTGGGATATAATCACTGGTGTTCGGGGCTGGAGCTTACATTGTTATGATCTGGAAGTTGGAAATGGTTGTGTTGGAGGTATAGGTCGGCGGTGCTTGGCTTGGGTCCTGGAATCTATTGTTTTACATATTCGCTGATACATATTTGTCGTTCGATGTGCATATTATCATAACTACACACTATATTTTTATTATTATTAAGTACGTGTCAATATATGGCTTGAACGCATACGCAGTGAGCTCAATTGCATCTCTCAGCAGTCGACATCGCATCGTCCAACGCGGCGGTTCGCGTTCCAACTGCAGCGGAAAGACTTAATAAATGCAATCAGCCGAGAGGTTTCAAGACTACTGTGACGTGTCGGGGTGTGCTCGATGCCCTTCTCCGCCCGCCGAGTCAACCCACTCCGCTACCCAGTAAACCTAGTCATACTATCGACAAACATTCTATGTATTCTTCTTGAGACCGAGAGTCCTGGAGTCGCCGTGACCTGGTTGGGCCCCCCGTCTGACGCGATATGGCGCGGCGGTTGTGAGCTGCTTAAAGGGGCTTGGGATGTGGGGCCTCTTACGGTGGAGGATGCGCCTGCGTTTTTGTGGCTTCTGCAGCCGGACGTTCTAGCCAATTCGTTCCATCGAAACGCAATACATACGGTATCTCTACAATTTGCCTTTTGTTCGTCACAATTAATAACTTCCACAATAACTCCCCAATCTCTCACAGCAGAATGCTGTCGACCTGGAGGAAAAGCCCCGCGCCCGCCGTGCGGCTTAAACTCGCCGCCCAGCGCGACGAACGCGTTCCGCTGCAATTATTTATCTATTCTTCCCCAAACAAGCGCTCGCTCAGCAATTGCAATGCGAAACATATGGCTTTCTTCTCGACTGCATCACTCCCACCGCCTCCGCTTTCGCGAGCAGGCATTTAAGTCGATAGTCCCAGTGCGGCATGCATCAACAGCAACAGCAGTATTCTTCCCTGGCCAAGCAACCGAATCCCAAGGGATGCTGGCTCCGCTCCTGCGCCACTTCCCCACCATCACGCGCGACGGCCTCGACGCGGTTTCCGAAGCATTGAACGATGACCCGGAGCTGCCCACAATCATACGATTATTAACGACCAAAGATGACGACGACGATAAGCGACTCTTCCGCAGAACCGCCATAGCCCAGCCCTGCATTTTGCTCTCCTCGATTATGACCTGGCGGATTCTACGCGACCGGTGTGCGGAATTAGGCAGCGGCGACACTGTCTATTTCGGGCATTCGCTGGGCCAGATCACGGCGTTCGCTGCCGCCGGTGCGATACCCCTCGTCGACGCTCTCAAGATCGTTCGCCAGCGTGGGCTTGCAATGGAGCACGTCACTTCCGACAATGACGTCTCGGCCCCATCCAAGTACGGCATGCTGGCAGTCCCGATCAAGCAACCAATTGCCGAATTCGCGGCGCGTGTGCGCGACTGCGAACAAAAGCTGCGGTCGAGCGGCACACTAGATCTCGATCAAGTCATCGACCTCGCAAATTTGAACAGCCCGGGACAAGTGGTGCTAAGCGGGCACATCGCGGCGCTCGACAAGCTCGGCGCAGAAATGGGACTGCGTCGCAGCAAGAATCTGCCCGTTCGCATCCCGTTTCATTCCCGTCTTCTCACAGGCGTCGAGAGCCGTCTTCGGGAGGCCGTGAATACTGCGGCGGTGACGATGCCAACAGCAGCGCGGTTTCTCCGCAACTCTGACGCTCAGGAGATCACGACCGCGGACGACATCAGGACAAGCATTATTTCCGGATGTTGGGAACGCGTGGATTGGGTGCGGTCCGTGCGACGTGTAGAGAACTGGGGTGTCAACCGCTGGATCGGCGTTGGTCCCGGAAGCGCTGTCACGACCGCGCTTGTCGAGCGGAGCGTGATTGCTCTAGGGGGGCACGAGATCGTCGCATATGATCCCATGAAGACTGGTAGTGCCTGGGATACGGTTGTCGCGGCGTTGTAAATAATATACTACATACTATCAACGGCTCTTTTTACATTAATAATATATACACAAGGAATTAATTTGATTGTTTCTCATCAATCGACGAGCCGCCGTCGAGGTCCTGCTTTGTCTCAACTTCAATCCCGTTCGAAACCGCAGGCTTGTGGATATCGGTTTTTTTTTGGCCGGTCCCGATCCAGCGCACGATGAAGAAGACGGCAGTGATTCCGAACGCGGCTGCCAGTGACGGGCCGCGCAGTGGGGAGGAAGAAGGACACGGTGAAGATAAGATAGAGCGAGCCGAGGATGTTCTACATCCAACCCCATCGACCGAGGTTGTAATACCCCGGCGTGAGGTCCTTGCTCCGGTGAATCATCAGAGGGACAATCGGCTACAGGTACGACACGTATAGCCCGACCGTCGCGATCGACAACACCGTCAGGAACGCGACTTCCGAACCAATGTAGATGAGTGGCGCATTTGCGGCATTGAAGAAGCACACGAGGGGGGTTGACGAGTAGGCACGACGCGCCAGCCTTGCTCATTGTCACGATCATGGTGCCAACCAAACTTGGAAGAGCGCGATCGAGCCCATGCAGAGCAGCCCTGCTAGTTGAACCCAGCCGGTCGCGTACGACAGACGAACCATCCACGCCTTGAACTCCGTGACCAGCATAACCCAAGGGTACTGACCGCCGGCCACTGAGAACTCGGAGCAAATCTCGGCCGTACTGACGACGACGACGGTAAAGAAACGAAAGTCGGACACAGCCACGATGCGGGTGCGTGATCGTACTCGACGCGTTAGAGTCGCACCACTTGGGGGTGACAGACAAACGCGGCTTCGTACAGAAATGATGGTCACATTGAACATCTTCGGTGCAGTAGTTGCATATTGGCTAGAATTGTGAGTCACCTACATCCTGCTGGGTATTCGGGGGACTGTTCTATGAATTCCATGCTGATCCCAAATCGCGCAGTGGCCTCTCCTTCATTGATGGAGGACGTTCCGCGTTGCGTTGGCGGTTCCCCATTGCTTTCCAGATCATCCTGTTGGTTGTATTGCTTGCTGTAATATGATTCTTGCCGGAGTCACCAAGATGGCTGGTCAAGGTCGGTCGCAAAGAAGAAGCACGTCACATCGGCCGGCCGATTGCGCGGGACCGGCCCTGAGGACGGGGACAAGGCGGAGGCATTTCAAGATATCTGCAATTTTGCTGAGCTTGAGAAATCTCAGGGCTATAGCACCTCATACTTCTCCATGGTCACTGGTAGGGGCTCAGGTGATCTTCACATTGGCCGTCGAGTGCAACTGGTCGTATGGCTGCAAATCACGTTGCAGGAATGGGTAGGGATCGCTGGTATAACAATCTGTAAGTGATCACTTGTTCCTGTCACAAGGCCAGCATGAAACGAAAATCAAGAACCAAGAGACTAATTCAGAGCCAGATGTCTGGCCGTCGGTGGACCCTCTACTGGGCCTCTGCAGGCCAAGGAATTGCCATGTTCCTTGCTTTACCTACCTCGGTACGCAGGCCAACTCCACAGGAGATACCAGTAAGGGAGCTTCATATGGTGCTGCCGCCGCTTCCATGGTTTTCATTTTCACACTCGTCCTTAAAGCCACCTGGTTAAGTAAGTTCCGGCGATCACTTGTGCTTTCATATATTAATACTGATCTCACCTCATGACAGCCGTTCCTTGGTTATATCCCGCCGAGATCTTCCCTCTTGTTGTCCGTTCCAAAGGGAACGCTGCAGTGTAGTGTGTTTACTGAGTTCGCTTTTCTATCGGTTTGGTTAGGCTGAGATTGACAGATTAGTAGTTAGAAATGCGCCGAGGTGCTGGCACTTGCGATGCGCATCGCTGTGTTCACAAGGATACCAGCAATCCGTAGGGCCGATCTCCCAAGATGTCTTGCCATAGCTGTAGGACACTGGTCGACCCTATAAGTCCAGTGTCCTCGTCATAGTTTGAGCTCAGAGTAGGAGCATAATCTTGTAAAACATATTATTATTTAGGTTAGACCATAACAGCGTAGAAAAACCGTCCCTTCAAACAGGCCCTACTAAGCAAGGGATAAGTGGTTTAATCTTGAGAAAAGCTCAGCATCCATCCTTTCAGGTGCATGGGGACCATTGAGGATCTCCCCGATCATATCTGTTCCAGGTGGGAAGTCAAACTCGAAAATTGGCTCTCCAGCTCCTCTCATATTGGCCAAACGTGACGAAAGTGCCACCGCAAAAATTCATCTCGAACACTCCGCTCATCTTTGGGATCTCGACAAATAGGATCAAGTATCCTCCCGTCCAGCCTTTCATCATCTGCGTCGAAACTGGTTATCTTGTAATTGTCATCTGGGTTGATGGAGAAGTCGAAACCGTCAAAGTGCTGATGGATATGGGACCGCATAAGTAATCCGTTCTGACATGAGTTGATCCCTGTGGAACCCTCTTCCTCTCTGTTTGTAGTCCATCGAGAAAGGCCCTGATTGCGACACTCTCCTTCTTTGGAGACTGGAAAGATATGGGCAGTCTCCCATCCTCTCCAATGACCAATATCAGCATCCGAGTTGACGACACCAGTTATGACGCACCTCCCATCTCTCTCACGGACTTGCTTTCGGAACTGCTCATCTCCACCACTGACTGTCCGCGAGAGTACTCGTGTTATGCAGCGCTCGTCTGTGATGGATATCCTGCACGTTTCAATGCCTGTCTCAACATCAGCTCCGTAATACTATAAGTTCCTTATAAGCAAAAAGCTCACCTCCGCGAGAATTGGGCCTGATATCATAATGGCCTGGTTGGAGAGGCTCGTCAGTGGCTGTCAATATTGCGTCGATACCTCGTAATGATACCGTATACGGACAGTCCGCAATGATGAGGATCTCCAGCATAGAGAGAAAATTGTTTTTTGTAACAGAGGGATGCAGCCTCAGTCCACCGAGTGCCTGATCGGGCCTTGAAGCGTCGTAAAAATGAACATTACGACGGAGAGATCTGTTGCTGGCCATGAACGTCCCCTGTGTCTGAAACTATAGAACGACATTGCGATAAGAACAATCAATATGCCGATCGATATTCATACCTGCACGTCGGGCAAGGAGCGAACATATGCGGGTGGTGATGTGAACAATGGATGGACCTTGAAGTTTGACTGCAAATAGACACTAGTTCGCGTAGGAATGATTGACAAAAGAGATTGTTCAAAGACTACGCTGCTGCTACGTTGGGCAACCCTTTCCCTTGATATATTTTGGATTAGGATAGTACTCTTGGTTGTACGGCAAATGCTGACTACTCTCTAAACTCTCAAATCCCACAGACCCGCAGTAATCAGACATCCACCAAGCGCACGTGACTCTCGGGGACGGAAATGCACAACTTACCGGCGTTCCCGGCCTGAGCCAACCCTAAAACTACCCAGCTCAAATTGTTGCCGTGGGCATCCCTGGCCTGAATATATGCCGTCGACTGTGAGACTTTGGTTTATCGCTGTTCCTGCGTCAACATAGTTTATAACTGCTAGTTTTCTGTATGTTGCAACAGAATATTAACTCTACTGATCCTGTGTCTGGTTCGGCTGGCCTGATCGCATAATATCCAATTGGTTGTGTGGATATATGTACATATATCCAACCTATTTCCGCCCGCGCGCTGAACTTTCCTTTTCGAGGTACCGCCGCTTTAATGAGGGCGCCCAGTGGACTGCTCAGTGATCGTCGTCACGACCGTGATCAAGCTCCCTGAGCACTCCCTGAGCACTCTATGAGTACTCCACGGGGATCACTGAGCCATCTATTTTGCGCACGTAGTGGCTCACCTGGCCGCGTCACAAGCTCCAACTATTTAACTTACTTATGATGGCATAGGAGAAATGAGGAACAAGGGTATCTGTGGATCTATATTTACGATTTTGTCGCAGAATTCTGGTTGCCAGGATGCAATGGGCCCCTTTTTTATTTCACCTGATGCACTTTTCCAAAGGGCATAAATATCGGCCTTGTCCTTCATCTGTAATTGACTCCATGGTCTCCAGCAAAATAAACACAATGCCTCTGCTTTTTCAAATCTCTCCAACCCTCTCATAGTCACAGCGTGCTTCCTCATTTTCACTTTGTTGTGTTCTAATAGTTATCGATATTACAATGGGAATTCCTTACAAAGATCCAAGAACTTCCAAAGGCCGGCTCGCCCGACGTGCGCTACGTGAAGCTAGAGAATATGATCCAGAAGTTCATCAGGAAAAAGACTCTTCCAGAGTCTTATGATACCCGAATTATACAGTACTAAACAAATACATGAGGATGTATCGCTGATTGTGCTCCATTACAAAGACAAATTTTAGTCGCGCTGAGATATTCCATCATCGAGAATTGATGCTGACCCAAGGACTGAAGCCATGTCGAGGTAGAACAGCTTCTACGGCATCTGTAGCTGAAGATACCACGTTCATACCATCCAAGGCTCACAAGGAGATATATCGTGAGTCGAACTCACGCAATTTGGCAAACGACTTTGTGAGATGGCCCCGTGCGGTAACGATAAACTTACGAAGGGTTATACTGCTTGACTATTACAGTAAACCGATGGTTGAGAACGGGAAGATGTGTCGTGTCCACTTCCCCGTGTTGCGGCATTTGGTATGGTCCGCACGGACTATTTTCCCGTATCCAGTTTCCAGTTTCCGTATGGTGCGGGACAGCAAGAACCGACCAAATTTTTGACCACACTTCTAGAAACATCAAGTCACGGCACCACATCGATATCCTCCTAGAAACTAAATCAGACGATAGATTGCGCATTTAAAAATATTATGTGCTAGTTTATATTTGATGAAAAATTGGATTACGTAATACATACCACTGTGATTTACGTATTTATGCCATAAATATGAGAGGTATTTTAGTCACTTGAGATCACCTGATTGGGAGTCTCGCACGATCTTGGATTAATTTGAAAAGAACGGGACGTTCTCGCAGGTCGACGCGACAAACGGAGTAAATAACAATGTCTAAGCATTTAGCTTTCATCAGCGACAACTGCAATGCCAACAAAATCTAAGAAACAGGTTACGAGTGCGAAGAACGTTTCGCGGAGATATCATGTAGATACGGATGATGGCAATAACTTTACCGAAGATTTCTACTGTGTCAGTTCCGATGACTCGTCTAAAGGGAGGCACTCTGAGCCATTGAGAAATGTATTGTCCTCCTTAAGGTTCAGAATGTGCGAAATTATGCGAGGAAAGCATGGACGTACATTGAATCATATTCCCGAAGCTACGAAGTCAAGGCTGCGTGCGGTCTTTGTCGTGAAAAGGTACAAATCTCATCCACGGCAGCCAGAATCTTTGGAATTGGAGTGAATTTAATATAAATTTCGCATGCTATATAATAGATTTTATGTAATCGTTTTTATGATTTTTCTTTTTAAGTTATTTAATACAGGGCAAATATCCAAAATGATATAACGGCGTCCTCCGTGGCTTCTCTTTGGCTGTATTAGTCGCGCCGATGCTATATAGGGCATAGCTCACAAATTCGTGTCCATTTAGGTAGGGGTTAGGGTGATCCAAAAATTTGGCGGTTTCTAACGGCGTGGTCGGTTCTTGCTGTCCCGCACCATACTTGATAACAGCTGGTACCAACAAATGACTAGAGTTGCTGTTAGCATCTGGATGTTAGCAGTAGCTGACCACTGCGGCTGGCGATTGCGGTAAGCCCCCTGTTACATCGACAGCCACCGCATCGGAGACCTTGCGAAGGAGGGCCAGAACAGTATTCCTGCCTCAGCATGCCCAAGGGTGTATCCTCTTTCGGTAATATCCGGTACATTTATGTTTTACTTCGTAGTGAGCTGTCAACGGCGGTGCAGATCAGCTGTAACATTTCGAAGTTTATTTGGAGCGACTCTTTGTACTATTCCGGCCGGCGCCGGTTCTAGAAGGGACGTCTTAAACGGCCGACAAAAATCGTCGGTGGACACCGAAAATCAAATTTTGAAAGACCAAAGAAAACTGATTTTGGTTTTGAGTTTTCCTCGCTAGAAGTGGTCCTAACCAGTAATACGGGTTCGGTTGTGTGTTCCCATGAATAGTCTCGCTTAGGTTTGTTTATTTTGCTACCATAAAACAATTAGCCAGTCCGCACCATCGGCTTCTGATCAGCTTCTAACATGCAATCTACCGTCAATCTACTCCTCACCACCTGCTTCGCTCACGTTCAGCATTGATAATACATGTTGGGCCTTCTTCGGTTGGGAAGTCGGCACTCGCTCTCTGCAGAGATCCAAGCCAGATATTTGTCATGTCTTCCCGCTGCTCAGGATCACTACTCTCCTCAAGCTCGTAGTAGCGACTGCATAGCCTTTCAAGGGTCCCTTTAAGCGTTAGTGTACGCCGAGTGGGAGCACCAATATCGCCACGATCTCCTTCCCGTGCAGGCTCATGTCCGCGGCCCTCATAAACTTCGAAACCACGGTTTGCAAACATGACCACGAAATCGTTCCAGTGGTCTTCCGTCAAGATCTCGTACGTACGATCTGCTAAAAAAATGACGGCATGGCAGGTGGTACTTCCTGAAGAAAAGACAGTCGCACTGTACATTGTCTTCGTCGATCCGATCAGGGATTGAAAAGACGCTCTCTCCAAACTTCGACATCAGCTGGGATATTTAAAAAAATTGCCTGGGCCATTTATAAGTAGCAAACAATGTGGACGTATTACCAATAATAGCGAACGTTGACGCGTTCGACCGCAACACGCGAGATCGCGTCGCGCCGCCTTGGAATGCATTGAAGTCATGTTTTGGCACCATTTTACGGGAAATTCTTGGGTTTTGGCGGCCATCTGTTTGGCAAATTTGCTCCGGGCGTAACAGAATAGTGTCGTCGAGAGGATAAAGCTAGACCAAAAAGGGAAAGGTCATAAAATCAGGTCAAAAGTTGGTCGAGCCGAACTTTAAATCTGAAAATGCGAAAATGCGATTTTTGTCGGCCGTTTAAGCGAAGTGGTTCCATTCGGTACGGGTTGCAGTTCGGTATCTCCCAGTCTGAGTTGTTTGAGTGGCTGCCGATACAAAATCCCGAAACAACTTCATCCTAGACTCCGCATGTAGCTTGTTCCGCCTCGGAAAAAAGATTGCGAAATGCCCGATCTTGAGCCTAGATCTTTTGGAAAGCTTAAACAGAGCTTAAACCTATTCGAGCAATGCCAATGACCAATCAGCGCTAGACTTGGCTGCGAGGTTTGTCGGTGGATGGCATGTATTCAATATAATGGGTTCCTCAGTCATAACTTCAAGAGCAGACCTCCATCACCACTTATTATGAGTTTGAAGCTCTCCAGAAGGAATCACATATTCCACATCTTACTCGTAATTTATCATGACAGAATCGATAATAGAGTCTCAAACCATGACCTCGCAAGCCAATCTGCTTGATATATCTGCAGCTCCATTTTCTGGCCCACAATTGTATGGCTCCTACTCGGATTTTTCAAGTCTGAGTTCCTCGGCAGTATGTACCTCTCTCTGGCTGCTACTGTTAACCCCCATTCTGATCACTGCAGAACGCTACGGAGGCGTTGTTAAGACAACATCTAGGATCATACGATTGTTCTCCATTTTATAACGCACCCGCAGCACATTTGCCATCACTAATGGAAATAAACACTGCCCAATTTATGGATACAAACACAACGATGATAGAGCAGCATCAAGGACGGCAAAATCCAGAAATGGTCTCTGGCAAGCTTTTGGTGAGTTTTAATACCTTGCGTGTTTTACTAGATCTATTTTATGTTGAAATGGTAACGAATACCCTGTGAACAGAGACGTCGTGCTCAAAACCGGGCATCTCAGCGAGCCTTTCGAGAGCGCAACCAGAGACTTGTGAAAGAGCTACAGCGCCAGTTACAGGAATTAGAAGAGAAATACCAGGCCCTTCTCCAGTCATATTCACTCCAAGAAAACACCATTACTCGACTAAGCAACAGGATCAAGCACGTTATTTCAGATTTCCAGCTTTAACATGCTGATGGAAGAGGGGTTCGAAGATGGATTACAATGGCAGACGGCGGTCAGGGTGGAGTCGCCTGCAGACGGTTAAGTAGTTAGGGCACAGGTGTTACAAAAAGAATACGTCCTCGCAGAGTACAATGCGAGCAATATACTACGAAATGTATGTCCAATGAGGAAGAAAGTGCGGGTAATGTTGAATATTGTGGTCGTCGTGGGTCAGGGTTGTTGCTGCTGACTAAATGCTGATAAATATCAGCTGACACAATAATGCAGATACTGCTCGGATTTTCGCTGATTGTTGGTTGTGACACTCATTTTCCGACTGTCTGGCACTTAGCAAACGCCTATATCCGACGTTGTAATGTATGCAATACATGCATTCCGTTTGGCACGAAATAACCCTTTCGTGTTGTGGGCGCTGGGCCCGTGTCTACACCTACCAGTTGTCCCCCTTATGGGAGAGCATTGAAAACAATCAACCTTCCATTAGAGGGATTTAGCACCCTTTTTTTTGCGTATCGTAACGGTGGCACCTGCCTAAAACAGACACCCTAACCCTTATGAAATTTGACTTACAAATTTTCACCTTTGACAATTTAGCACTT
>JAJLTN010000291.1:0-37234 GCA_030568215.1 Lipomyces kockii
GAATAATCCAAAAATGAAGCTATTTATATTTTTAGGGGAGTGTATGTGATTGTGTTGGCGTAATAAAATTTCGTTGTGATAGTAGGTACAAGTTTCGGGACTAAACTGCAGGCACCATACGAGTCTGGTCGCGCCAAAACGTCTACGGGAAGTCACCCATTCTATGTACCCTCGCATTTCTCTGCAAGACTTCGACTGTATTTAGAGTACGTCCTTCAAACGAATACGGTGCACGTTTATTTTGCCTTTTTCTTCTTGTAGCTGCTCTTGAGTTATCCACTGTGTGAGTTACAATAGCCGTGGTTCTATATTTAATTAGTGACGCGTTTAGCTTGAAACCCTGGGGCTGAAGCACCAAGGGTGTTGTGCCCTGTTTTTGGCGCTTCGCAAAATCTCGTTTAAGTGCGTTGTTCGGCCGTTCGGCTGGCCGAAGCGCTTAATTCGTCCCATGAGTTAGGGCAGAACCTACTATGGTGCATCCAACCCAAGAACCGAAAATCCCAATAAAAACGGCCATAATTCTCAAAACAACCCCTACCCTGCTAATTTTGCAGCGTAATGTTGAAGCTGATTGCGTAAATGTGAGACCAAACTTAATAGTCGGGACAAATGGATAACAACCAACTGTTTACGCTATAGCAAATTAGGAAATTTAATTTCCTAGTATAGTAATAGTGTAAGGGCATGGTTTTAGCGAACGTGCCCCCGGTCAAAAGTTGGTGTTTGCCATAGTAAGATCATTAGTACCCACCAAAATAGTATCAGCAATCAATCTCCAAAATTTTAATTCAAAAAAATAAATCAAAAAAAAATTATTAGAGAGAAAGCTTACTAATAGTTTAATATATATTTCGATAAATGGCAATGTGGTGGTATTGATAGAAATTGTTGGAAAAGGCGGGTACAATTTTCGGTTCTTGGGTGGATGCACGGTAGAATCTGCACCGAACTTTTGTGGCTTATTACGATGCATAACCCTAACCTTCTCGTGTCATCATAGGTGGGCAGCATCGGCATGCTCAGCAATTCGACTTAGAACGCTAGCTGGACAACGACAGTGCCGTCTCGGGCTCCACACGCTGGATCCTATTCATCTGCTCGCTCAATGATGAACGCGAATCGCGTACTCAATAACGCGAATATCAAGAACCTGAAGGATGCGGTTCAAAACATATCTCTTTACGATGTGAAGGCGTACGTTCGGAAAGCCCAAAATGGTATGCCCAGTCATCAGTGTTTGATAGTTTGATTTCATGTATATGCCCACAATTGCCATGAGCAATCTCTAGATGTATTCTCCAGTGCTGGATCTGAAGTTAACTACTTATTTGATTATAGTCATGATGAATTTCACTGTCATGGAGGCGAAGGTATGAGCAGACTGGCGTATTACGTCATGTTAGGCCGGGAATGGACTAACAATTATCAGGTTCGGGAGGCTACTAATAATGAGCCCTGGGGCGCCAGTAGTACTCTTATGCAGGTAGGTTTTATCAAACACGAAGCATGAATTAGGCTAATATTCGTAGGAAATCGCCGATGGTACATTCAACTAGTATGTTGATTGTTATTGGCCTCCGTCAGATGGCATCTATGCTAACGATGGCTAGTGCGAACTTCAACGAAATTATGCCGATGATTTATAAGGTACATTGAGTGGATAGATGACTATTTGTAATTGATAGGTTAATCTTGCTAACGGTTCGCCAGCGATTTACCGAGAAATCCGCACACGAGTGGCGTCAAATATACAAGGCCCTCCAGCTCCTCGAATTCCTTATCAAGCATGGCTCGGAGCGGGTAGTTGATGATGCGCGAGCCCATATTGCAACTGTAAGCATGCTCCGGTCATTCCATTATACGGATCCCAATGGAAAAGACCAGGGTATCAATGTGCGCAATCGTGCCAAGGAGCTGGTAGCATTGTTGGGCGACGACGAGAAGATCCGCGCAGAGAGAAAGAAGGCAAGAGTTGCGAAGGACAAATACACTGGAGTCTCATCAGAAAGTGTTGGCTTTGGCGGTAGCGGCAAGAAATACGGAGGTTTTGGTAGTGACAGTCTGCAGTATGGAGGGTACAGTAGCGGTGTCTTTGGCGATGGTGGTGGCTTTGGCGGTAATAGCAGCTCCTCACATGGATACAGTTCTCATGCCTCCGACAGCAGATTTGAGGAGTATGATGCCGGTTCATCTACTGACGCGACGACAACTGAATACGCAGAAGTTGAGTCCAGCTCACCTCTTAGATCAAACGCTCGCGAATCTGAAAAGCCTAAAGGTCCAGAGGTTGATTTATTTTCGTTTGACGAACCGGAAAGAACCGCACCATCTGTCACCACCTCGGCGACTTCTGCATTTGACGATGAGTTTGACGATTTCCAATCGGCCATTTCACCAATCCCTAATAACCCTAAGACCACTGCTACTGGCCAGTCTTCTACCGTGAGTAGTATCACTGATCTTTTTAATGCGGTACCGGCGCAACAGTCTTCCGGCCAACCTCCAACTCCGTCCTACTCACAGCCCCAGTTTAACCAGTCGACATACGCTCAGCCAGCATATGGTACAACGTCGTCGATGGCGACGGCAACTCCCTCTCTCGGGTCCCCAAATTACTTTTCTGCTACACCAGGCTATCAGCAGCCCGTTACTTCATCACTCTCTAGCATTCCAGTCGGTGCATTCCAAGCTTCCTACAACCCTAGCATGACGAGTCCCTTTACCCCGTCGCTCTCGCCTTCGGCTTCTACTCCGGTTGTTCAGCAGCCAAGTAAAAAGAAGGACGACGTCTTTGGATCATTATGGACCACAGCCGCGTCCGGTGTTTCAAAGAAGCAGCATGGCAATGGTATTAATGCCGTTGGCAACGTAACTATGGGTAAGCTCGCCCAACAGAGTGCTCAAGCTGGTATTTGGGATCAAGCGTTGAGTAATAGCTCTAGCTCAAGCAGTGGTGCTGGACCTGCAGCTGCTGCAAGTAACAGTAGCAACGTAGAGGATTTGTTGTTGTAACCGGTGTCCGATTCTCGAAGGTAGAACAGGAATTGTGGATTGAAATTTGTTTATAGATACTTCAGTGTCATTGTTGGTCCAATGATTGATGTTTGTTGCGCTTAGTTTACGTGATTGTTTATACTGTGATGCTTGTTAATACTTTCTTTCACTTGTTCCACGATTCACTGATTTTACGAAATGCTGGTCGTGCACATGATTGTTATTCATAATGCGGCCTACCAGTCCCGTGACCTAGTAAACTTGCCAATAATGGTATATGTATTTACCTATACATAGCTGGATTCAAACAAACCAGAGGGACCGAACGCAATACAAATCCCGCAATGAACTTCTACAGACCGTTACCCGTACAATAAAACATGAACAAACCATCATAAAGAGAACACCTGAACAAAAGACACAGAAAACATTCTGATGCCATATGTTACAACGCTGAACCAAAAATAGCCCGATATATCAAAACCAGCTATTATTCATCGACGTCTTCCCACCCGTCATCGTCTTCGACTTGAGCATTAATCGGCGGCGTCTCCGGCACTACGTGAGTTGTATTTTTTGGATCTAGTGAGTGTTGAGCCGCCATACTGCTGCGCACAACGTTTGGATCGGTGCCTTCCTCGCATGGAAACGCGTCTCGTTGAATGATTTCGACATACTCCTCCGGTACTAATCCGGATTCACCTATTCACATGCATTAGGAATCCATTCCCACCAATTTTCTGGGAACACATACCAGTTGCTGGATCCTGAGCCACTAGCCATCCTTGCCCATGTCGATAGCTGATCCATATTTCCTGACCTTCCTTCAGGCCAACCTCATTATCGTTTTCCGGTTCAAAATCAAATAAGGCAACTGCACGTCCGTGGATCTCGTCCTCAACGGACGCCACGGAAAAGAAATATTCTCGTTCGCCGCCAGCGGCAGTCGAGATCACCGGTGACGATAAATACGGATCCTCCGCCCATGGTGGGCCATCTTGTGGGGGCAATTGCGGCCCTTCCGACTCTGAATATTCCTCCTCTTCTTCTATATGGGCTGGATTTGGCGATGTGGATATTAGAGGGGAAGTCGTTACTGCTGGTCCGAGATGGAGTGGGTGGAATGGCGGGTATGCAAAATCCCGGGCAAGGGTGTGTGAGTCTGGTCTGAGAATGATCGTAGGATCCAGCGTTGCATTGAATGTGACTTCTGACAACTGATTGAGCTGCTGCTGTGTCGGATTGAGAGTCGCTGTATTACTTAAAGACGCCCTTTGCTTAAATTTCGAAGCGGACGCGGACGACGACGCGGAAGACAGAGAAAGAGGAAGTACTATAGGCGCCATCGTTAAGTAGAGAGATAGCCGTTCATTGTACGCAATTAGATATTATATTACGAGCGCCGAAATTCGCAGATACCGACACGGATCATTCGGTGGAAAGAGCAAGAAGGTTGTTCCTAAGGCTGAAGCAATAACGCGCGAAAGATGCCACTGATGGTAAGGGATCAAAGAAGTATATAAATTCTCCGATTATGGCGGGGTAAGGCGTGCGAATTAACTGAGAACGGAAGACTGTCTTTTCCATGTCAGCAATGTCCGAAAAGGGATAGCAACAAGTACACAATTAGTCTCCACCGTCTAGTATTTGCACATACCCTGGCTGCCTTCTTACCTGGATAATGTTTGTCGTGAGCTGGATAATTAGTTACCAGTAACGACTTCGTAGCAGGAACTGTGTGCAATGAATAATGTAAAGGGCAACTGACAGAACGCAACTTGCTGGCAATTTACCCTAGCCCTGGGTCTGTCCGTGTTAGTAACCCATTTCCCTCTTGCAGGCCAAGGACCAACCAAAGTTTCTCCCGTGCAGTCAGTCGCCTTGGACCGACCTTCCTCCACCATTATATCTTCCACTCTCATCAACCAACAATCCTCATACACATCGCAAGCCGCAAGATGATCGCCTTCCTTTCTAGAAGATATCCTACTCCCATCTGTAAGTATCTGTTAGTGCCCAGATTAAAAATTTGCGGTAATGTCCCGCTGCGTTTGATTTGCTGCGACAGGCGGGACATGCTGGTTGGTGGATTTTCGGCCATTTTCCGCGATCGCGCAATGCGCGATGCGTGTAGCAAATTCGATCAAAGGATAATAACTGACGTATGCTTTTTTGTGAATGATATAGTGAAGCCATTGTGGCCTTTCTTCGTCGGAGGTGAGCTTATCGAATTGTGTGAATAAAGAAGACATACTGATATGAATTACGAAGCCGCTATTACCTACTACGGTGTTGGCAAGGCCGCTGATGCCATGATGGATTGTACGTACTTAAGATTCGAGTGTGCTTGAGATTGCTGCTATTTGTAGAACAATGTAGCTAACGCGGATCTTTAGCCGATGAGTTCAAGAACGACCCCCGCAACCCGAAGCTCAAGAATGCTCACTAATCAACTTTGAGAGATACGAGTATGACTAAGGATGTGTATATTTGTCATGAGCGGATCGGTTGAGATAAAGCACGGCGTAGGCAGTGAGGATTGGTTACTTGGGTGGAACTCTTCCAATGTATTTGTACAAGGAGTAAATAGATTAGGAAAGTCCACAATAGACAACAATTAATTTTGACTAATAATTCTTGCGATGGATTTATCTGGTAAACCAGGGTTTACGAAAGCTTTTACACCGTGAGTAGAAGCAAATACAGTGAGGGATTATTAAATAAGCAGTCGTGAAATGTTTTACTTGGTTACGATTACGATAACAATATCTCCTATACCCCTGTTCCTATTAGACTGATGAGCTGGATCATGGATAGCTGAGGCTTTTATCTTTGATTGTGAGTTGTGCAGTCAATTTCGTCGATCGTCTCGCTCCTGTAGGTGTAGTAGAATCCGCGCGCTTTACAATATGCACACAGACTCTATTCGTTTTATTGCGACGTGAATGATATTCTCTGCATCTTAGTCCCTGCAGGAGATTGGCTGAACACTTACCTGTGATTATGTCTGCTAGTTGCATTTTATGTATACATGTTACTCGTTATTCCCACTGTGGAATGACATTGATACATTAATAATTACCCCAATCGGAACATTTCACTGGCACTTCTAATCGTGTGATATGTATTTATATACATCTAGTATTAACAATATCGCAGCAGTCTTAACTAAGTTATTTCCTATGCTTAAAGTAAACTTCATTGATCTGCGACTGCATAGTTAGGGTAACTTTATATATAAAGTTTGTTAGTGGACTCTGAGGAGTAGCGCGCAAGAATGTAAATATTGCCAGTGCAGAATCAAGCTGTCACCACTCACAAGACATGTGTTAATATTAACGCAAGTAATAATATAGCTGTGTGATTAATATAATCAATGGCCGATATTGGCGATGCAAACCGATTCCGATGAGCCAACCGACAACTTTCGCGGCTGCCTGCGACGTCGAGGGATCCCCAACACACGCGCTGTCTAATCCACAAGGGGAGCCTGCAACTGTATCAGTAGAGCGAACTGAAGGCGGACAGACGTCGGGTACTCTGTCATCAAGCGAGAAGGCTAGTTTATGTGTTAATGTGCGAGGCACAGTACCTGGAACTCGCCAGAAGGTTCTCGTTTACACAGCCCATCAGCGAGGACATTTCGACGATCTAGAAGCAAGCGAAGCAATCGCGCAACGGCTTGATAGTTTTAAATACGACGATAGGGCTGGCAAAGCGGATCCCAGCGGCATATCGAGTTCGGCGCGTATAGAAAAATCAGCGAGTGTAGGGAGATGTCCAAGTAGCGGTCCTGTGCTGTTCAAGGAACTTGTAGCCAGCGCGCCTACAACGCGGAAGGTATGGAATTGATGGACTCAAAGGAACTTTCTCTGATGTGCGGCTAGATGTTGAAACTCAGCACATGTAAATCGGTCACACGGCCCTTGGGATCGTTTTCGAAACGAAACTCGAGATCAATCAGTGCACGATCTGCTGCTGCGTTCAGGACTAGCGCCGCGACCGTTTCCGGCGTGGTAGCTAATACGAATGCACTTGGAGGTGTGGTCTTGAGCAAGAAGGCAGCGCGAGACTTACAACAACGACGAATGACAATTGCGAATGTTCTGAGTCCGGAAAAAGCGATTAGTCGTAGTAAGCTACTGACTCTACGATTTCCAGCTATCCGGCGCCATAATAAAGAATTAATATGCTCCCAGGAATATGACTCTTCACGGCTGTTTGATGCGGCTTGGCGAGGTCCTGAAGGTGAGGTGGTGGCGCTTCAACATATTTCTTGGCGGACGTCTGGAACATATGAAGATTGTGACGACGACTTAGTCTTGGTAGAGTCTAGAGACAGTGGTAGTGGACAGAAAGCTGGTAAAATTAGCTTTGGAGGTGCTGAGTTAGATGAGTCAACGGTTCAGACCGACTTGAAATTTAATCGGCTCGAGACTCAGCGTTCACCTAGTCCAGAATTGTGGAAGCAAGTGCATTCGCCTATAGCGACAGCACATAAGGTCACAGTGCCAAATATTGGCATCTGCGACATTGTCGAATTAGACAATGCTCTACCTAGTCAAGGCTCCCATTCGAAATGGCGGCAGCCGCGATGCCACAATCTAGATACAAAGTCCGGAGATATGCCAGTCGGCAGTGAAATTGATTATCATCGTAATCTTGCATCAGCTAGTTTTGGGACTCAGCGCCACAAGAGGTTATCACAATGTCCGCCGATTGAAGTCGAATATGGCGTGTCTCCTAAATCAGGGCCTAACCAGAGTCCTTTATTGGAATTATCCGATGTGTCGTCGTCATCCGATGCCGGTCAGCAGTCAGATGCCTCAAGTCAGATCGTCAAGACTGCTTGTTCTCAACAATGCTCTCGATCGATCAATCGTCGGAATCGATCAATGAGTCAGGGATTGGTCGTCTCGCCAACAAAAAATTCACGGTCAATACCACACATAGTAGAGATTCCTGACTCCGAGGATGAAGACGAGTTTGCATCAGACGTGGATACTTTCGGCTTACTTCAGACGACTGAAGCAGATTTGGCCGTTCGGAATTCCGCCCACAGAGATCCGAGGATTCAACAAAGTGGCAGGACGCCGGCTATTAGTCAGTTGCTGTCGCTAGTTTCTTTGACCTCGTCACCACAGTCGTCATTATCAAATTCTTCTACGCGATGCTCAATGCAAAGTCTTAATAGTCAGAGCCGAGGACTGGCAACGAGTATGAAGCGCAGTCCTGCGACATGCCCCTTGAAGAGAGGCGCAAGGAAAGTTGATATGAAAGAGAATATCAACCTTGTGACCGGTGCAGGTTGTGGGGAAGGGCAGTTAGAATCTTTATCGGCAGCACAGTTAAGGGATATGCTTCAAAGTTGGGGCTTCAAAGCACCACGATCTAAGAAAGATATGATCACTCGGATTTTACACTACGATTCCAAAATGAGTACAAATACGTCTGAGGACAACAAAAGCGAGAGCCAGGGGAGGTTAGTAACCATTCCAATCATGTCCATCGAAGAGATTAAAGCCGCCACAATGAATCGTATTTCGCGACATATACGCGAAGCCGAATCGGCACGTGGGTGGTGGATGAAGATATTAACGTACGAACCAATATTGGTGGAAGACTTGGCACAATTTCTGGTGCAGGAGGGAATATTAGCAGGTTCAGAGAAGGATGGCCTGGTTGTCCTTAAGGAGTGGTGCGACAGCCAGAGCGTTTGCATGATCAGTAAGGACGGTGCAGGTGGGACACGCAAGAGACGCCAAAGGAAGCATGTATAAAGGTGTACGATATTGCGGAATAAGCAGTAAGGACGACTTTCCTCTATAGTTTGTAAGTGACACTTTGGAAGCTATGTTCGACCCGTATCTGTCCTGCGCCAAATCTCAACTTGGCGAAAGTCTTCAGTAGGCCTAGATTATCATTTTTCTTCGACTATTGACTAGAAGTGTCAACTGTCAAAAGTGAAGGCATTGGAATCCACTATAGGGAACGCTTGAGAGACAACCCGCAACATGTCGGATCATTCCCAGGTTTCCAATAGAGTCTTTAGCAAACCGTTTTTAACAGTCGACGCATAGTCGGTGCAAAATACTGCTGAGCGAATTCTGAAATCCAATGATTCGTGACCTTGAATTAAATGACGTAAATGTACAATTGGCGGTTACTGTCGCATGCATATTCTCTAACCTAGCAAACACCAATGCGAAAACACGAACCAGCCCTTTTTAACCACTATAACAACCAACAAACCATAATATAACCGTTTATCGCTGGGCCGACCATACACTACTGAAGTTAGCATGCTAACACTGAAAGCAAGACAGCAAAGGATCATACTTCTTCAACAAACCGTCAGTCTGCGCCAATCGATTGAGACTGTCGTCGGCCTCGCCCCGGGATCGAAGGAAACCAGAGAGAGCGTAGGTGGTATACGACCCAGGAATAACGAGGCCAGACTCATCGACGTCGGCAACGTTGATCTGGACTGACGCGTGATCAGTGGCCTTGATGATGCGGTTTGTGGCCGAGCATTTGCGAGGCACGTACAATTCGACCTGGATTCCGTCAGTATTTCAGACTGGTGATGTTAAAACAATAGAAATACGTACGAGGACTCCCTTATCGTTTTCCATTGTGAATTCTGTGATAAGTACTGTGCGATAGATATTAGAGATTGCTGTTGTGATACGTTGATTCACGAAGGGTCGAGTCGACCTGTCCTGGATGCTAGCGCGACCAGGGCGTTGTGGTGCGGGTGAGTAGAAAGTGCAGTGATGTGCCCTAACGAGCGTCGTGACTGCTTTTCGTGAAGCAACGTGACCGGATGTGACTCTGTGAGTGGCGAGAAACGGCGTGAGCTGTGACTGTGACTACGCTGTGAGTCAGGTTGAAGCGAGAACACGAGAGAACGGAGCCCTAACCCGGTTATCCTCCGTAGGCAGTCGGGTTATCGGCCTCAACCATTTGACAACTGCGACACTGGCAGCACAATCGGCCGCAGCAACCAAGAAGCAATCCGAGCTAGTAGACAAGCGTGGACTTCGCAGGCAGCAACCGTCAAACGTAAACACTCCGCCATCCCGCTACACATCATCGCCAACTCCAATACGCGATCTTCACTTTCTAGCAGCGCCCAGCAAACAACCCGTCCGTGCACGTTCGCGCCCGTTCGCGCATGCTCCGCGTGAGACTGATCCCCGCAGCCGTACCCCGTCCTTACCCCCACAACCATCGCCCACGCTGTCGTCTCTAACCGTTGACCTGGCAATGGCGGACTACCGACCCTTCGACGATAGTCTGGCCGGCGTCGTTGTCACCGGCTCCGGTGGCCCTGGCGGGTCTTCCAATCCCCGAACCACTCTACTTTCGCAGGCTTACAGCGCCGGTCCTCAGCAACACCGTGCCGCCCAACAGCAGCAGCCGCAGCAGTACGACCCCCAGATCGAGAAGATCCAGAAGTCGCTCGACCAGTTGCATTCAAAGGTCGATGCCTTGCAGCACATCATCGAGCATCGTGTGTCTCCTGAATCTGTTTCGCGAAACACGGCGATCTATCTCAACACTCTCCTCGATCGCCACCGTCGTGGCCTGTCCGTGGGTCTCCAGGGAAACGTCCAGACTGGCCTGACCGTTGATCCTGATGTTGGTGGTCCTGGTGCCTCACATGGCATGCTCAGTGCGACCGACGTCGAGATGCACGATCCGCGGCTGATGACCTTGCCAAGCAACGATCTTAGAGGCGTTGGGCACGGTGACTCCAGCGGTTCAGGCATTCTGAGCGACGCGATGGACTCGGTGGTCGGCCAGCAAGGCTCAGATGTCTCCCAGCGGAATTCCAACGGAGGCACAGGCCCGAGCGACAATGCTGCCGACAACAATGGTGGCAACGTTGGTCCCAATGCTATGCCGACGAATAGTCAACTGAACAATAACATGCTTATGAGTATAGCGAGAGGGCAGAGTGCCGGCGTGCCAGTCACACCGGTGCGAAACAACAGTCGCCGACGAAACAGTTCACAGATCGGAACACAGTACAAGATGGACCGAGGAACACAGTCTGTTGACCGGTTTTGGGAGGAGTGGACCGTCGGTATCAACGGCAGCCCGTCGATCCAGGCGCTCAATGCGACTTTCCGTGCGTCATGGCGAAGTGAGGTTGCAGAACGCAAGTTCTACTCTCAGAGGTTGGTGCTAGTGCGGACAATTGAATGGATGGCGCGAACACGACATATATCCCTGAATGAGGCTGTCGACGAGCTTGAGAAAAGACGGCGTAATGAGAATATAAGTTTAAGTCGCCTATGCAGAATTCTCAAGGAGGAGGAATCCAAACGAGGCGAATAGACTACTACAATTCGTTATTTGATTAAAGTTGCCAAAATAAGCTACAACAGAACACGGTTTAGACGCTCGTTTACGACTTGTTTTATGATTTTATTTTGCTGTACTTTATTACTTATATTGTTTCATTTGGTTGTATGGTTGTATGGTTTTGCATCTTTTGTTTGCGTTTGTTATGATGATTTGGTTGAAGGAAGAAAACTGGGGCGTCGATATGAGTGAACCTGACATGTATAACTGAATGTCATATTTTATGTCTTTGGCCGGAAAGACATAAAAGACGCGCATGCAATATAGTGGACGTATTTGATATGGTGCACCGGGAATTTGATATAGAAATGTACTTCATGATGACTTGGTATGTAAAATATGGTATTCTGTATTGTTTAGTTTCGGGTATTTTATTTTATGTTTGTAATATCCATTTCGTTATTACTGAGGATTCTTCGTGTATATACATATTACTATAAATTATGTAGTAATTTGGTATCAGATGAGGTATCACATGTCCAGCAGATCGTGTCGTTCTATATTTATTGTTTGTGTGAAATGAATATTTGAAACGCTCGAGCCGAAATAATAATGTAATGGTGGCTCGACGTTATCTGCGGCGCGCCGAGGCCGTTCGGTACTTTGGAGTCGCCATCGCGTATTCAAATGTAGTGCCGACAAGTGTCACCAACACCGCCCTCGATATCGTGCTAGTAATTTTGAATACTGAGCGCTGACAACTTCCATCCCTTCCTTTCACGGTGGCATTAGTTCGTCATGCCTGTGCCGACTAACTCTCACCCGCTCCAGTCGTCGGATTCGCCTGAACCTCACGAGAACCTCGAGCTTTCTGATGCTCCAGGATCTCCTATTATTGCTGATTTCCACGATGCGTTAGGTGCAAATAACAATGGAACTTCAGGCGCAGAGTCGTCTGCCACGATTGATTCGTTGGAATACGATGAAGACGGGGATGAGAATCAGTCACTGCTCCATCCTCAGCCACGACTTGCTCACGGGCGTCATCTATTCCGGAACTCCATCCTCACCAACTCCAAACGTTCCACTCAGCGTGCATCCTCGCCCACTTATACCGAGGACTCACTGGATTCTGCCACCGAGGCCGACCTCCTCCTTCCATCACCGTCGTCCGCTTCTTCAATCCGCGAGTACTTCAAGAAGCGGTGGGGTACTTTCTTCACCCGATTGCTAGCCTACGCTCTGTTTGGAATTTTTTTTATTATTGGCTGGAAACTTGTTTTCTTGCCGAGAACAACACTCCGGCGCGATCTGGCGCGGTTAAGGCACTTCCAAGTATCCCTGTCCGATTTGGAACGCACACTGTTCGGAGTGGCAGAGACCTCAAAAGTTCGCGAGTGGAGCCATTACTACACCAGTGGCGCCCATTTGGCTGGTACGAATTACTCTCAGGTGCAATGGACTGCGGATAAATTTAAGGAATATGGTCTCAAAGCGGAAATCGTTACTTACGAGACTTATCTGAACTATCCTCGTGATCATAGCCTTACGTTGCTGGGCGTCAATGGAACTGTTCGATATGAGGCTCCGCTGAAGGAAGATATACTGACGCAGGATCCTACTACTAACGATCCTAATTCTGTACCTACCTTCCATGGGTACTCCGCCAACGGCAATGTCACAGCGGCTTACGTTTACGTAAATTATGGTAGACAAGAGGATTACGATTTGCTGGAAGAGCGAGGTATCGACATTTCTGGAAAAATTGTGATTGCGCGATACGGTGGCCTTTTCCGAGGCCTCATTGTTAAGGGTGCACAGGAGCGTGGTGCTGTTGGTGCTCTGCTGTATACCGACCCTGGTGATGATGGTGATATTACTCTCGCGAACAAGTATAGGGCCTATCCTGATGGTCCAGCGCGTAATCCATCTAGCGTTCAACGAGGTAGTGTGTTATTTTTATCTTCTGCACCTGGTGATCCCACCACGCCTGGGTTTGCAAGTAAGCCTGGTGCTGAAAGAGTTGATCCACATGAGAGAATTCCATCCATCCCTAGTTTACCTATTAGCTATCGGGATGTACTACCTCTTCTTATAGAGTTGAACGGCATGGGATTAAACCCCAACGACCTCGGCGAAAGCTGGCGGGGCGGTCTTCGAGAGTATGATTACTCTACTGGTCCTAGTACCATGGATGTGAACCTCTATAACGCCCAGGAGTATAAGACTACACCTATTTGGAATGCAATTGGTCGGATTGATGGAGTGATTAAGGACGAGGTGGTGATTTTAGGAAATCATCGCGATGCTTGGATTGTTGGTGGGGCCGGTGATCCAAATAGCGGTTCGGCTGTCCTGATCGAACTTGCGCGTGCTTTTGGTGAGCTGAAGGCTCAAGGATGGAAGCCATTGCGGTCAATGTACGTACAGCGCAGATCATTGATGCCCCAGTATTAACGTTTGTCTAGTGTCCTGGCGTCATGGGACGGCGAAGAGTACGGCTTGCTAGGATCAACTGAGTGGGGTGAAGACATGGCAAAGTACCTAGATGCCAATGCGCTCGTTTATCTCAACGTTGACGGAGCCGTCACAGGAAGTCATTTCCATGCTGATGCTTCGCCGTTGCTCAACACTGTTTTACAAGAAGTCATTAAGCGGGTTCCCGATCCAAAGGGAGGATACGTTTATGATCATTGGCTCGAGGAAACCGAGGGTCGGATTGGAAATTTGGGATCTGGTAGTGATTATACGGTGTTCCAGGACCATCTTGGAATCCCTTCGATCGATTTCGGATTCTCCGAAGGCAATAATGCCGTTTATCAATGTGAGCCTGTGCAAAATCGCAATACTGTTCGAGACTAAACTGACCAATAACAGATCATTCTAATTATGATTCGTTTCATTGGATGGACAAGTATGGCGACCCGACATGGGAATATCATGTCACAATGGTTAAGATCTGGGGATTGGTTGCACTTCAATTGAGTGAGATTGAAGTAATTTCCTTTGACGTTGTCGAATATGCCAGGTCTCTGTTGTCGTACTTCAGTGATGTGAAGACGAAGATTTCGCACATAGTTGGTGAAGATGAACTCAGCGTTGATATATATGACGGTTTCTATGACTGTCCCGAAATTCCTGGATCACTTATCCGTGAATGCCGTTACATTGATGCGTCCGCCATCGATGACCTTGATCTTCCGGACTTGAAGTTGGGATGGTGGTATATCAGCTCATCTCTTCGCAATTGCAGCGATGCATTGGATAAACTGCTAAGTACCGCGACTACGTTTGATGCGAAATCGAGTTATATTAACAAGCAGTACCTTACCGACTATCCTTGGTTTAAAGGATACAAGAAAATGCGGGTATACTTCCAGATACAAGGACTTAACAGCCAATATAGACAATTCGAAAGGAAATTTTTGTATCAAGGTGGTCTGGACGGACGTGAATGGTTTAAACATGTCGTTTTCGCACCAGGTGTCTGGACAGGTTACGCAGGCGCGACGTTCCCAGGATTGAATGAAGCTCTGGACGCCAGGAATATCTCGAACACGAAGCGATGGTTAGACATTATTACTGAGAGAATTTCTCAAGCGGTGGATTTGCTTTCGGCCAACTAATCCGAAAGCAATATGCAGATGCGTTTTGATGGCGTTGGTTTATTGGCAATTGTGATTTTATGTGATGGCCATATAATGTTATTGTGTTTAATATAGATATTTTTGTTGCCGTTTTGTATTTTGTGAATAAATTTTGTGTCATATCGCGAATGAAGCTATCTCATTACGAAGTCTTGATTAACCTGCAATGTGAAAACTTGACTACTACCGTCTTTCAACGGAACGTGCGTATTGTGTCATCATAAAAGATGATCTGAAGACGGCCCTGAAGTAAGCTTTCCATTCCAGACTGTATTCTCGATAAACTGAGAGATTTTGACATAAGTCGAGCAGCCATGGAATATTGATCTACTTGTATCATTAGGATACCATTCATTCGTGAGACACTCGACTATCGTTGTGAACAAGCGGTGACTACCGTCGTGAGATGCGGTCGATATCTTCACTAATCTCATTGCTTCTTCCCAACTCGACGCATACGGAAGCAGCCAGTTAATGACAATAACGGTGATATCCGAAGACGGTGCGTTTGGCAGAAGCTTGCATACTATCAAAATCCTGTAGGAAATTGGCGGAAGATATATGTTTGTCGGATGTTCATGTACGTGCAGTGGACTCAGCACTTTTGTCATTGTACTAGACCCTTATATTATGATTTGTGATTACATGAAGCGAGGCACATTCGTGACAAGCGCATTAAACATGGGCGAAACGTTGGGACCGCACCCGCTATTCCTCTTTGCGAATAGCTCCCCCATTTTTGGTGGCCTGAAAATATACCCCTCTGCTGAGAATCCATCATCATCTCTGATCTGGCTCTCCGGAATTCCTAGCACTAGTATTTGACCTGAAGCCGTAAGCAGAGTTGTGGTCACTTGGGGTCAAAAGGATGATAGCTGAATAGTATGGCAGTGTCTTCTCCAAATACGTAAGGTTTCACGGGAACGTTATTTGGAACTCAGTTCTCAACAAACCCGGTTGTGTTTTGCCTTAACTGCGAGCGAGGACAACCGCTTCAAGGCAGTTTCAATCCTGATCCTCTAACGAACTATCACACGACTATATACAGTCCTTGAAATTGGGAAACGCAACGAGACAAGAAAGGGCCACAGCGTGGGTCCGAACTTGAAGCTCTCCTAACCCTGGCCTCTCAGACGATCGTCTTTATCGGCCTGATAACTGTTGCCATATGACATCAACGACCCTGATCTCTGATCTGCTGCTTCCCAAGATATAAACGAATATACAGTGCAGATTCGAAGATATGGCAGACGCGCAGATAAGGGCGAAGGTGAACCAGAAGCTGATCGAGTCGGGCGAATATGAACGGTAAGTAAGGATGTCGACTTTCTGACCTTGCTTTGATGCGATTCGCATTAGGAGAATGATGGGAAGGATCAACTTCATAATCTGGAGGTATGACTGATTAAGTTCTAGCTTGTCTCAATATTTACGCCAGAAGCTAATCGAAAACGGCTGGTACGAGCAAGTTACGGAGCTGGCATCTGGTACTGTTTCTTGCACTTGACTCAAAAGGTTGTGACCATTTGTATCATTTGACTGACTCCACTAGATACATTGCGTGCACAAGAGAACCCCAATTTTGAGAAACTCGTCGATTTGGTAGAACCTGAAGCATTAGCTCTCGTTCCAGAGTTTGTCAAAGTCGAGCTCCTTAGCATGATTAAGCGGTTTTTGGAAGGAATAGTGGACTAATAAGACCGTGTGGATGAAATTATGAAGGTAAATTGGATATAGTTGGGTTAACATGCATTTACGGAGTATATTATTTTGTTATTGTGTATTTGAAGACGTCCCAGATTCAGTGCGACAGTTAAATGCGCGAGTGAACTCTCGGACACATTTAGACAGGTAATTAATTAGGCTCTTCTTTGTAAATATTGCCAGCTTATGAGAATATTGGATTGTACCGTCTTGTTTTGTACCGTATTCCCTGATTTAGGCTTTGTTATAATTACGTTGCGCATCGGGACGAATTGAATGTCAATAGAGTTAACGGTTTAAAGTTTCCAAAATAGTTGCTTTAAAGTATCTAAACTTTTGATATCGCATATATATAAATACAATTCTACACTCTACTACTCTTCATTAATCCGACGCTAGTAACAACGCCATCAATTCCGGACCCGGCGTTCCGGAGTTTACGTCTCCGAGTCCAATCTAGTGCCACGTCCACTATCTCTAGAACCTCGACCCGCCCCATCAAATCCTGGATTTCCCCATCAACGAGTGTCGACAGTGAAGATATTACATCTTCTTGGAGAGATAGAATGCCACTCGCGTCTATGAAGCACGGAACTATGTTCCAGACATCGAATGTGCTCAGACCACATAATGGTTTGGATAATAGCGCGATGAGTGACTCAAGAGCTCTTTGAAGATCTGTAGTTGGATAAGATGAGCTTAGCGAGGTCACGATAGCGCTGTAGGAGAAGTCCTTCTCCACGCGCGAAACAATGAGATTGACTGTTTCAATTCCCACTGGGTCGATATCGCCACTATTCAGCAAAGTTGAAATTAAGACCGTCACAAGCGCATCAACTGATATGCCGCGTGTGTATCGTACAGCCGTCATCAACAATCGAGAATCACAGGACAAGGCATTAAGTAAGCCGGGGTATTTCGACGTAGGAAATAGCGGATGGCTGAGGATGTACATAAGGCTTCGAGAGCGAAAAATCGATAACTTTAGCTTGTCGTTCTCAGTATCGAACATCAAGTCGGTGATACTGGATATCAAGAGAGGATCGACCTGTCTTGCGGCTGCACTATTGTAGTAACTTATCTTGTCCTTGTGGCCCGTAACACTTTCAGCAGACGAGTCCAATTCGTCCGTTCTCTTCTTTGACTTCGTCTTCGAGTTCGGGTGATCGTTTTCGACATCCAACCAATCCGATTTACCTGCGAGGAAAGGTAAAATACGTCCATCAAAGCCCGAAACATCTCCTACGTTTTTGAGTGCCTGCAACTGCGCTATTATGTTCTCCACTTTATTCTTCGATGCAGTTAGGGCTGCCTGTGCATCGGTCTTGTATTTCCTGGAGGAATAACGCTCCTTCTGTACAGCCATTAGCATAACAATCGCCGACATTACAAGGTTTCCAACGTAATGAATAATTGCGAACTTACAAAGAATATATTGGTCAAGACAGGTTTGTTCCCTTTCTTTGAAATGCTTTTGACTTTTCCTGTTACGCACTCAAGCAGTTTACCAGTACCAACATTAAAGACTATCACTTGAACTTGGCCGTTCTTAGTTTTACCCACTGCGGCACGCTTGCCCACGCGACCTACGAAAGTAAATGTGTCAGACTCTGGTAGATCGAGAGTGGCTAGAATTGTCTTGTGTTGCCAATTAATTAGAAGGATACTGGCACCAGTACTGAGGAGAATAGTGGATTTTCCAACCGGAAGATAACTTAAGATTTTCTTTTGCGAAGTCACGGTGGAAATGAATGGGGCAAGATCTAAGGTCGTATGGATCAGCGTCGGAATCGTGACTAGCTCAAGACTTGTGCCCAAAAGTCGAAACAAAACCCCCGAGTCATGGAACTGAATATATTCCTGTTGCTAAAGCTAGTCAGCCAATAGTAACACGTTAGATTTCAAGCCCATACATTTTTGTCGACGGCGTTAAATATATTCCATTTATCAGTCTGTCGAGCCTCCGCCGAAGTGATTTTGAATTTCCGAACGTCAAGGACGTTGTTACTTTGACGGCCAGCCAACAAAAGCGAGACTTCATTCTCAATCCCGTCATAAAAATGCGAATATAATACAGAATTGGAGTCGTCATAAAAATTAGAACTCCACACTTGCTCAAAGTGCTCGTTCTTACCGCCATCTTGAGCAATCTTGAATGCCGCAATATTGCCGCTCCTAAAGACGACCACCACCACTCCAACAGGAAGGAGATTTAACGCTACAACTTCGGAATCAAGTTCTATCTCAATCACACTTCCATTCTCTTCTAATCGTCGCAGAAATATATTCCGCTTTCGTTCACGAATCGCAGCAAAGGCGGTAATGCCTTCACCCTTATGCGCGACAACGACAGCGGGGCATAATATCTCTGCCAGTGGTGAGATCGCCACAGATGCAAGAAGGCGCGGAGTAGGACGTAGCGTGATCCTTGAAATGCTTGCCGCTGTTACGGCAACGTCCAAGGCGGTTGACTTAGGAGTAGAGATATGAAAAGACTGGGCAGCCGTCGACGGTAGGGTATGGATCGTGAATGGAGGCGCTATGCTCGACATCTTTCCCAATACAACTGCACCGAAGGCCAAGATATGATGTGCAAATAAACTGTGGGTAGTGTTATACGCAGTCGAATAAATATCTTGGGATTCTTTCGATCGCCTCTGCCAAAAATTTGGCGTGCCGTTACCGTTACCCGGTGTGCAAGAACTAGTTTGCCAAATAGCCCTTACCCTTACAGAATAGGTGACCAAAGGAGACATGGAAACACTAATGTCTTGCATGCTACTATTGCAGTAAGCGTTACTCTTCTTGTTTATCTGCTGTTTACAGCATAACGATGCAGTACTATCATGTAGGGCTTTATCTAGATGTGAAATTGAGGGTATATATAGTAAAAGTACAGTTGATACTGATGATTGCTATTACAATAGAAGCTCACAATAGAACCTCGTTAAAACGATTCACTGTAGACGATAACCTCGTTAAGCCGATTTGTTTCCTTGTAAAACTTCAGGAAAATGTTAAAAAACCCATTTCAATCCAACGATAACCTCGCTAAGCCGATACGAAGTGGCTGTAAACATTGCATCGGCTTAACGGGGTTCTACAGTATTGACCTCCTGAGGCTTAAAACCCCAGCCCCAAAAATTTTCGTTTAACCACCCATCGCGATGCCACACCTGAGCCACACGTGCGCCACAAGGAGCTCTCGGAGAAATCAGCCACTTCGGCATCTGTAAACAAACAGAAGTATCAACTGAACTCCAGTTGTTCGCAGCCGCGTGATGTGTCCGACAACACTTGCTCGTCACACTCCGGATATCGTCCCCGCATCGACACTAGGCTGTTTACTCCACTCCATCTGTGACATTCGTCGTCTGCCGTTTAAATTACATTGCTTCAATCAGTAAGCAGTTGGCGAGTTCGTGCAGCCCCTTTCGCGTTTTGTAGCTTGCACCGTTTGGCACAAGGCTAAGTCTTGCAGTCATCGCGTAAGTCAGTGTTCGTAATTTATCGAGACAATATTATTTATATCTGGTGGGTTCTCTTTTCTAACAGACTGTAAATAGACCTCGTCATCCAAGGAATCAAGACGTCGTTTAATCCGGAAGTGCCATAGCAAGCGGCATTCTGGCCGCGGCATAACACGATTTGCAGTCGCTACACCGCTGTTCTGAATGTCGTCCGCAGCGGCAAACGGGTCCGATGGCTCAGTCGCCCGGAAAAACGCGTATGTAAATTCATATCATCGGCGTTTCTCATGTACCCATACACAAGATCTTTCGCTTACATTCATACAGCGTTGTTATTAAAGTCGGGATGATCGGAGACGCACAGATTGGGAAGACGTCTTTAATGGTGAAATACGTAGAGGGAAGTTTCGACGAGGATTATATACAGACACTGGGTAGTTTGTTCTGCCAATTCAATGCCTCATTTCATCTACTAACGGCATGCATACAGGCGTTAACTTTATGGAGAAGACGATTTCTATTCGGGATACAGAAATTACATTCTCAATTTGGGACCTAGGCGGGCAAAGAGAATTCGTCAATATGCTTCCACTGGTATCTAATGATGCTGTGGCGATCTTGTTTATGTTTGATTTGACAAGAAAGTCCACCCTCAACTCAATAAAAGAATGGTATCGCCAGGCTCGGGGATTCAACAAGGTACTTCATTTGTATTTTAGTACTCTCGTGTTAATGATCAGACTGCTAAGTAGCTTCAGACCGCAATCCCGTTCTTAGTCGGGACAAAATATGACACATTTGCACAATTCCCAAGAGAAGACCAGGAAGAAATAACGAAACAGGTACATAAGCACAATGGTGAGGATCGTATAGCCGCTAAAGAACTGTAGGCGCGGAGGTTTGCGAAGGTCATGAAAGCTAGTTTAATATTTTGTTCAACGAGCCACTCTATCAACATTCAGAAGGTTAGCCAACGCTCGCACATTCTTCTTTCCATACTAACGTGTGGATTATTGCAATAGATTTTCAAGATTGTTTTATCGAAGGCATTTGAATTGAAATGTGTAATTCCCGAGATAGCTACCGTTGGTGATCCCATCCTACTATACCACGATGTGTAAGCGACACGAGAATAACATTATGGAATGCACGACATGAACTTTATGGGACAACATCACAATTGGATGCGCATTTTTCACCCTATTGCGCACGAACAAGACTGGATTTTTATTGGTGGAGATTTTATATGTGCGATTATCACGATTAGGTTGTTAATTTCGGTATCAGCAGTCATTCATTGCTAATTACATGAGGTTGTTCATATATTGGTTACATGTGAATTATTCTAAGAATGAGGTCTATTAAATACCATTGATCATGTCACCCGCGATATAATGGACAGCACGTCGTCCTAGACCCGTGTGATGCCAACTGGCATCAGAAAGCACACCCCAGTAGTCCTATATCTTGGGACATTCCCAAAGGGTATTATGATCGCAAATTAGACAAAGTCAAAGTAATAAATTAATAATCAGACGTCGGACTGATTTTCACTGTGGTCCTGTGGGCCACCGAGGACCTGCGAGGCGCCACCGACGCGCGTTACCCGGGGCAGGTGATGGGGGGGGGAGAGTCAGCAAGGTTGTGCGGTTCTGTGGGCTTCTTCGTTAATTGTAATAAGAATCGCTCTGTCCTGTCCACAACTTGCCCCCTCACATTTATACCAACCTGCTCACAATCATCGACTTTGTTCCTTACATCGCATCCATCGTTTGCAAGTAGTGACTAGTCTGTCGAGATTGTTTTCTGTCAATTTTATTGTTCGTGATTGTTGGAAACGTTTATCAATTCATCCATCATGTCTTCATCGTCGAACCCCGAGAAGAAGCATCATCCCAATCTCGTGGACCCGTCCGGTGCGGAACTGTCCAAGGAGGACGCCACCGCGACCGCCATCTTGCGAAAGAAGAAAAAAGATAACGGTATGATGATTTTCTTTTATCTATTGGAATGGTCGATTTATTTTCTTTTGTTGTCGGGATCCCCTGATCGCAGATCGTCGGATGTGATCTTGGAACAGCGACGTTGCGGGGCGGAGGGGGCAAATCGGTATCCCAACTTGGTAAACCGGAACGATCGGTCGGCTCCCCGTCATCTGAGCCTTCATCGTTTTTAATATAGATAGATTGGAATATGGAGTTGTAGACTATTGACGTTGGATGGATGACTGCTGGAGTTATCTTGTTTCGTGTAAACCATTGTCTCTGGAGGATTATTACTTGTATAGCAGCTCGTGTGGCAATTGAACTGAATCGCTAACTGCATCGTTCCTACAGCTTTGATAGTCGATGATGCTGTCAACGATGACAATTCCGTCATTACTCTTTCGCCTAACACGATGGATCTCCTACAGTTTTTCCGTGGCGACGTCGTCATTGTTAAGGGCAAGAAGAGAAAGGATACCGCACTTATTGTCTTGGCCGACGACGAGGTTGAGGATGGTGTCGCTAGAATCAATCGGGTTGTCAGAAACAATTTACGTGTCAGATTAGGTGATATTGTTACCGTCCATGCCTTTCCTGGCATCAAATATGTAAGCAGTGGATGGCTTGTTCTTTTGATCCACCCGCTAACTAACGGCCATTGACAGGCTAAGCGAATCTCGTGCTTGCCCATCGCCGACACAGTGGAGGGTCTAACTGGTTCTCTTTTCGACGTCTATCTTAAGCCGTATTTCCTGGAGGCCTACCGACCTGTGCGAAAAGGTGATTTGTTTACCGTCCGAGGTGGCATGCGGCAAGTGGAATTCAAGATCGTCGATATGGAACCATCCGAGTATGGTATTGTTGCCCAGGAAACTGTTATTCACGTACGTCGACATATATGTTTGGACTTGATGGATGCTTACGTCAATATAGTGCGAAGGTGAGCCCATCAACAGAGAAGATGAGGAGAATAACTTGAACGATGTGGGCTATGACGATATCGGTGGTTGCCGAAAGCAAATGGCACAGATTCGTGAATTGGTGGAGCTTCCTCTGCGTCATCCTCAGCTTTTCAAGAGTATTGGTATTAAGCCACCGCGAGGTATCCTTATGGTATGTCGTTTTCATGTATCTACTACGAGATAGGTTGTCTAGGTTGTCTAACTTGCAGCAGTACGGTCCGCCTGGTACTGGTAAGACTCTCATGGCGCGAGCTGTTGCGAATGAGACTGGCGCATTCTTCTTCCTAATCAACGGTCCGGAGATCATGTCCAAGATGGCTGGTGAGTCTGAGAGCAACTTGCGAAAGGCATTCGATGAGGCCGAGAAGAACGCTCCATCTATCATTTTCATTGATGAAATTGATTCTATTGCGCCCAAGCGCGAGAAAACAAATGGTGAAGTTGAACGGAGAGTCGTTTCGCAGCTCCTTACTCTCATGGATGGTATGAAGGCACGAGCCAATGTCGTCGTCATTGCTGCGACGAACAGACCGAATGCTATTGATCCGGCGCTTCGTAGATTCGGTCGTTTCGATCGGGAAGTTGATATAGGTATCCCCGATCCCACCGGCCGTCTTGAGATTCTCCGCATCCACACAAAGAACATGAAACTGGCTGATGATGTTGACTTGGAGACAATCGCTGCTGAGACTCATGGCTATGTCGGTTCGGATTTGGCCTCGCTTTGCTCTGAGGCCGCCATGCAGCAGATTCGGGAGAAGATGGACTTGATCGATCTTGAAGAGGAGACCATCGACGCTGAGGTTCTTGATAGCTTGGGGGTCACTATGGATAACTTTCGATTTGCTCTTGGTACATCCAATCCGTCGGCACTCCGGGAGACTGTTGTCCAGAGTGTTAATGTTACTTGGGACGACATCGGTGGTTTGGACAAGGTCAAGCAAGAGCTCAAGGAAACTGTGGAGTACCCGGTTCTTCACCCGGAGTCATACGCCAAGTTTGGTCTTTCGCCTTCCAAGGGTGTTTTGTTCTACGGCCCGCCTGGTACTGGTAAGACGTTACTCGCCAAGGCCGTTGCTACCGAGGTTTCGGCCAATTTCATTTCAGTCAAGGGACCTGAGTTGCTGTCTATGTGGTTCGGCGAGTCTGAGTCTAACATTCGAGATATTTTCGACAAAGCCCGGGCAGCTGCGCCGTGTGTTGTGTTCCTTGACGAGCTGGATTCTATTGCGAAGTCTCGTGGTGGATCAATGGGCGACGCCGGTGGTGCATCTGACCGTGTCGTGAATCAGCTTTTGACCGAGATGGACGGTATGGGAGCGAAGAAGAACGTGTTCGTGATCGGTGCGACCAACAGACCTGATCAGATTGACCCTGCGTTGCTCCGACCTGGTCGTCTTGATCAACTTATTTACGTTCCATTGCCGAACGAGGAGTCGCGTCTCTCTATTCTTCAGGCACAGCTCCGAAACACTCCTCTTGAACCCGGTCTCAACTTGCGGGAGATTGCGCAGTCTACTCACGGCTTCTCTGGTGCAGACCTGGCGTATATCGTTCAGCGTGCGGCTAAGTTTGCTATCAAGGACAGCATCGAGGCAAGCGAGCAGGCAGAGAAGTCTGATGAGGATGTCGCAATGGAGGACCCTGTGCCCTACATCAACAAGGGCCACTTTGAGGAAGCGATGAAAACTGCTCGACGAAGTGTTAGCGACGCGGACTTGCGTCGCTACGAGGCATATGCCAACACGCTGCAGATGTCACGGGGAAGCTTTGGCAATTTCCGATTCAGCTCTAACGATGCCGAGGCGGCGGCCGCCGGCACGACCGGTGTTTCCGAGGGGCAGGCGGCATTTGGAGCGGATGAGGGAGACGACGATTTGTACAATTAATTGCACACTAGTGGCAGAACAGCTTTGTGGCGCATTTATGATGCGGCGTCGTTGAGATGAGTGGTTTTTGTTTGTTTATCTCTATTGTTATATTTATACAATTGTTCGTGCGAGTTACTATATATATATTTTACGTGATTATTGGTCAAAGTATTAAAATGATTGTAGTGTGGATGATGTTACATAGAGAAGTGTAGGCCACCTAAATTGTCTTGGACGTCGGCTTGCAATGCGTCTCCTCTGCCTGAGATGTCCCCCCAGATTAGAGTATAGCACGCTGTGTAGACCTCAAACGTAAGCGTGGTGTGGGAAGGTCAGAGTGAGGCGTCCCCACTAGCCCAGTGCCGTACTCTGCGATGCTTGGCAGACAGACTCAAAATTCTAAACCTCTCATTGTGCAACAGCCGCCCATCGCCTCGAATTCGCCATCTGCGCCTGCTTCTGTTGTATATATAATATTACTTATAAAAATTAGTTTAAGATTTGATTGCGCTGCCGACGTGCGAGGTTTTGTTTCGCTGCCCAAAGGGTATTTTCTGCAGTACATCTCAGCACAGATTACAGTCCGACCGACGCTCGACAACATCGACAGACGCCGTCTCGGCAGCACGACGGCAGCTATACTAATTGGTGATTCGACTAGCTCACCCTAGCAGTCTTTTTGATTGGACGGAACTTCATTTACGGAAGTGCATAGTCGCCATACAGCAGCAAATTATACTAACAACATAAATGTCGACCCAGTCTTCAGACGCGGTAACAGCGAGTGGAACTACACGCAACCGACGAACGTCCTCGGTAGGTCAATTCTCACTTGGAGATAACGCATCGCCAAGTCTGAGCACGATGGTTCCGACCGACACGCAGATCCGGGGTAGTCAGCACCGTCAGAGGGCGCTGTCACAATCCGACGGTTCCGGGAAGGCAACTTCAGCCAGAGACAGCGGGAAGAAGCTCACATCGATCGAGCGCATGTGGATGGTTTACCGCGAGACTGCGTATCGGAAGACTTGGGGTATGTATTTGTCGTGCACGACCGGTATGACTGCATATCTGACTGGCCTGACAGTGACTCCGTTGATTTTGTTGTTGCTGCCACTACTCTTATTTGCGCTGTCAACGGACCAGACGCCCAGCAATCCGATCTACCCATTCCTGCTCCCGTCGTACAAGATAATGCCCGTGGTGGAAGGCAGCACGATAATGTACGGCAAGGGTAAGAAGGACTTTTGCTTCGTTGCCTACTACATGCTCGTGTTCAGCTTCCTGCGGGAGTTTTCGATGCAGCAGATCCTCGAACCACTGGCCAAGTGGTGCGGCCTGACCAAGCGAGGCAAGATCAAGCGGTTTATGGAGCAGACGTACAGCATTATGTACTATGCGACAATGTCGCCGTGGGGCCTTGTAAGTGTTGATGGATAGCAAATATGTAGTAGACCAGTCAGACTAATTGGAGCAAGTACATCATGCACCACATGCCACTGTGGTATTTTGAGACGCGGCCGATGTACGAGAACTACCCGCATAAGTCGCACGAGCTCGATTTCAAACTTTACTATCTCCTGCAGGCAGCATTTTGGGCGCAGCAGTCAGTGGTGCTGTTTCTGCAGCTTGAGAAGCCGCGCAAGGACTTCAAGGAGCTTGTGTTCCACCACATCGTGACGATGGCGCTTATTTTCTGCTCGTACCGGTTCCACTTCACGTGGATTGGGATTGCCGTGTACATAACGATGGACGTGAGTGACTTGGCGCTGGCGACGTCGAAGACGCTGAACTACCTCAACCACGCGATGACAGGGCCATTTTTCCTGTTTTTCATGGGTGTGTGGATCTACTCACGGCACTACCTGAACCTGCGACTTCTGTGGTCGGTAGCGACGGAGTTCCGGACTGTGGGCGACTTCACGTTGGACTGGGAGACACAGCAATACAAGTGCTGGATCTCTCAGTACATAACGTTTGGTCTGCTGTTTGGGCTGCAGGCGGTGAACGCGTACTGGCTGTTTTTGATTTTCCGGATTGCGTACAGGCTGATATTCTTGGAGATCACAAAGGATGAGCGCAGCGATGACGAGGATGACGAGGAGCCGGAGTCGGAGCAGCCGGCGCGTAACGTCCCGGCGAGAGAGGAGGACGGAGCGAGTGCGGATGATGAGGTGAAGAAGAAGACGAATTAGGGCACAGTGGACAAAGCAGTATCATTTATGTAAATTTGGCAACGTGTACATAGAATCCGGTTGTTGATATACAGCTCAGCCGCGAATTCGATGTCGTAAGTATGCTGGTACAGAAATTAAATATGAGCGCGCTTGTTAAATGACGCGCAGAGTGATAAAACGCACCTATTAGTTTGTAGTAACGATCAGGCCGCCAGTAGTAGAACTTGCCAAGGGGTGTTGTTGCTCTGATGTATGATGCCAATAATATAATGATTGTTGCCGTTCCGGTTCAATATAATCTGGATCTCAGTCGCAGGGGATGCTAAATATAGATGTAGTGGCCTGTCATTGGCTCGCTTGACCTTGACGTCACATAGTGGTTACCTGTGACCCATTTCATCTGCCCCATCACCCGCCCCTGCGATGGCAGTGCTATACTTAGCATAACCGCCAGCACCTTGACTGGTATCATCGTCTCACACTATCCAAGTAGTGCTGCGGTCGGTCCTGTAGCATAGTCTTCTGGTCCCCGTGCCCCCACGTCACTTAACACTCAGTAGTTAGCCGCGTCCCCGTGTACGTGTCCCGGTTGTCTGTCTACCAAATAATATGGGCCGCAGAAAGATTCTCATCAAGCCCCTCAAGGACGAGCGCAATCGCTCCGTCACATTCCTCAAACGCAAGGCCGGTCTCTTCAAAAAGGCTCACGAGCTTTCCGTCCTCTGCTCAGTTGACATCGCCGTCATCATCTTCGGTCACAACAAAAAGCTTTACGAGTTTACTTCCTGTGACACCAGGCAGCTCATCGATCGATACAATTACGTACGTTATACCGCAATTCTTGCCAGCTTCTGGCTTGAAGGCTTGCTGTTTTCCCGACGAGTGTGCTAATAATGGCAGACAACACCCCACGAAAGTAAGGGTCCGGCTGATTTCCAGAAGGGATCTGAGATAACTGATGACGAAAACGAGAACGAAAACGAAAACTTCTCCGAAAACGCCACACCTGATCCACCGGAGTCCAAGCGACTCTCCTCCGTCGCCATCAACAGACCAACCACCACGAATCCGCGTCAGCAGACTCCGCATCTCAATGTCTCTCCGCCGCGAACGAAATCGGGAGCGCATTCGAGGTCCCATTCCAATACGTCTGTGGCCTCGCAGACACAGGGCGGTAACAGGAGCAGCGCCATGCCTTCAGTAAGTGCGTCAATGCATCACCTAATACCAGGAACGACCCAGATGCAGACGTCGCTGTCCGACAGCGCGGGAATGGCAGCCGCCACCCTGGCTTCCTTCCCAGGAGAAGCCTTCTACACACTTCCACCTCGGCCGCAGCAGCAGCAGAATCAGTCAGTGAGAACCCAGCAGGCACAACTAGCGCAACAGCAGGCCTATAACTTCCAATTGGGATTTCAGTTCCAGAATGGTCAGCAGTTTGTGGATGCTCGACCAAACACTGTCCCACCACAGATGCCACAGTTTGAGTATCAAGTCGGTGCGCCGACGCAAACCAGCGACATGCGCATGCAATATCGCTCGAAATCTTCCACATCCGTGCCAGAAATTTCGAATGTGCCGGCGGATATGGCTAGGCGAGAGCAACCGCAGCCGCCATCACAGAGACCCAACTTGACTATTGAGCCAACAAACGTCGGACCAAGGCAGTCAAATTCGCCGCGGGCTCAGAGCGTCGATGTGGGGTCTGTAGCGCGAAATAGTGGCGGGAACAAGCTGCCGGGAGCCTCGAATGCGGCGTATCGTCTTTCATCTGTCAGTCCGCCGAATTTTATTGATGGAGGCAGCTTGCCATCGTCGGCTACTAGCAGCTCAAATATGCGTCCGAAGCTGAAGCTGCGAATTCCACCCGATGAGACTGCTCCTGCACCGAATTCGCATGCGCAAAAGGCACATAATACAGCGGCGCCGTCAACCGATCCGTCAACTGCCGTCTCATCCTCTCCGGCATCGCAAGACAACAACTCGGCCCCACCGCTATCTGCTGTGAAAGATGTGTCGTCACCGGTAGTCTTACTGCCACCGCCTTCACCGTCCACGTATCTGAATGCGAACAGTCTTGGTGGCCCCGGGAACCCATTTGCTCGGCCAGCGTCACTTAGTAGTGCAGGTACATCCGGTCCCTCGCATACATTTCCCCTGACATCTGGTGCTGCGAATGCCAACGTTGCGAATGCGACTAGCATGCCGAATGCACGAGAGCAAACACCAATTTCGGCTCTTCCGTCGCGGTATGTGTCGGATTTACTACCGTCGCCTTCGACATTGTACACCCCAGCGGATTGGGGTCTACAGTTCAGCGCAAAGAATGGAATGCTAGGCCAGGACCTGCTACCGAGTCCGCTCCAATTTCACACGCCAGTTGTCTCGTCAGCAGCGCAGTCGTTTAATCGCGATCGCAGCGGTCTCGGCGAGCGCGAGACGGATGGGTCCGGTCTGAAAAGGAGGGGATGGAGTGACGAAGACGACGGCGAAGGTTCGGAAGAAAAGCGAATTAAAACTTAGCATTATTCAATAATTTATTAGTGTTTGGTTTCCTGTCAGCGCCATTTCTGCAGCATGTTAGGATTTGTTTTGGATATATGGGGCCATTTGACGCTCGGTGACTGGCCCTATTTTGTTCGTCCGTTCTTTTTCTTGTCGGTATGTGTATTATTTATTTTTGACGGCGTTTCGCGATTTGTTTACCGGTTTGATAAAAATTGGATTGGATATCGAGGATTCTGTAAATAATAGATACAATATATGGTTACAATAATGTGGTACAACAGCAAGTCTAACAGCGAAGATTCTATCAGCCCAGACTCCAAAATCAAACCCGACTGCTATGTTCAAATCGAATCCGGGTATGATGTTACATTCAATTATCTATGATCTCGTCTTCGACCGCCTCAAGCCTTTTCACACGCCGGACTAGATCCACTACATGATAATCATCTTCTTCGCCGTCGCGACCATGCAGATCCACGAGCGCATCGCCCAGTTTAAATAAATACTCTTTATTGTAGCCCGACGGACCCTTGGACGTCAGAATGAGCTTGGCGAGGCCGTCTAGATCGGCCTCGACACCAGCAAAAGCATAGTTGTCTGGCGTGCCGATATATACGATCGTTGGGATGGTCGATAAAGGGGATGACGCTGACTTCGATGGAGAGAAGGGGACAAGGTGAACCGTGTAGCCATTTTGCTCTCTTAGATCCAATACTGCAGAGACATGTCGCACTTTTTCAGGGATGATCTTATACGCGACGCCTATTGAAGATCGTCGTTAGTGCGTTATACGTCAGATATGAAGAGATGGTACACACCCCACGTGCGACTGTCTGCTCGTTCAAACTTGGCATGGGGATCATCCAGCATCTCCCAATACTCGCGCTCAATAAGGGTCACAACCCGACCAGGAGCGGTCGGCGTTCCGCGGTGATCGTGTGACTTTTGCCAAAACCTGCGGATGTATCCAGATATGTATCCCGGAACTGCCATCTCGACATCTGGTGGCGGCTTGAAGATGAGCGAGCCGTAGCCAAATATCCAGAAGTTGTTGTGCGAGATCTCTTTCACTGGTTCTGTAAGAGAGCGCACACGTTCATTCGGAAGCAGCAATGGCGTTGACGATGGTGATGGCGTAGAGAATGCAGAAGAATCCATTTTACCTAGCTACTGCCTTCCTACTTTTTGATAGCTGCGAAATATAAGCGATCAGATAGCTATATGTATATAGACAAGTTTCGCCTGACTAAGCTAGGCTAGGAGTAATCGATCCGCCGGTATGCCAGGCACGCTTTTCAAGAAGACTGTACTTTTCTCTGCAGACAACTGTCATACGGCGTTCCTGATCTTACAGCGTGTTCATGGTGGTGTACTCAAGCGAGCTTTTTCTTCAGTTCATTTTGCCCACGAATCAGAGCCATGGTCACGGCAGATTAAGCTCCAAAGGGTCTGCGGCCTGTCACGTTTGACCTTTACCCTGATCCCAGAATGTGACAAGTCCTACTTCAGCCTGAAACGTGGATACAGGTCTACGGCACAATATGATTAATTGATTATATGAATGGCGGACTGCGTTGACTGCATAATCGGCGCGCCCGTTTCGGTGAAGTTTGTGGAGATTAACGTACAGGAGTGGTCTTTGTTTGTCGTTGCAACTGCCCCACTGAATGGCATCGCCTTTTGGAAAGGATAGCCGAAATCGCCAAGGTTGTGGCCGTAAGTCGACCAGTTTTGTTGGCTGTGACTGAACACAGACAATATCAATTGAGCCGTGAAAAAATTAACGTACATGAAATATAGCTTCTAGTTTGCAATGCTATTTGGAGGAGGTGCATGCCCTTTACAAAGGTCGACGCAACGTCCAGCCGCAATCCTACTCCTTTATTCAAACGGATCGTATCTACAGCACATGTATGATCCACAATAAAGAACTTGTTATTACATAATTGAAAATTACGCCAGCGGAACACAAGGCCATCAATAAATCATGATCAACAGTATAAATCTTGCATCTACTCTGTCAACCGATTTTATCACAGTTTTTGGAACAAAGAATTTGTATTTTCTCGGGGCACATAAATGAAACGGAATAATACTCACTATCCAAGTGCACATTACATAACAAGTCTATATCATATCAAGATTATTAATGATCAGTCCAAATATTGAAACCAAAGCACGCGGATACGCCGTATATGTAAAAGATAAGCCAAACCATCCATCCGAAACGTTCGTATTTAATCATAACAGTTTTATTTTCTAACCCAAATAATGGGACCCTCAACAGCCCGTTCAATGTCATCATCGAAGCCATCATGCCATCGTCCGACAACCGCTTTACTTCCTGGTAACATGACTGCGCGGTGGATCCATCTCTGCTCTTCAAAGAAGTCCCTGTCCACCTCAAACTCCAACTGACGCATGTTAAACACCGCCCAGCCCATCACACCCATTATTGGCTCTTCGATGGGCGTGATTTCAACGATTGACCGTCGCCGCTCCGTAATTCCAGTTAGCTGGTGCGATGTCCCAGTAGCCCGCAGCGATATCGGCCCGGATATTTCGTCTGGCACGTCGAGATGCCAATCAACAATGTCCCCAATAATGGACCGTCGTGTCTCTGAACTTAGAGGAGCCGACCTAAATAGTTCAAAATCCCAATAATTAAAGAAAGCGTAGGCTCCGAGAAAGATCCTGTTGTCGTCCGAAACTGGTTCGCCATCTGTCTCTGTCTCCCAAGCTGATTCGTCGTCATCCCTCTTGTCCGACACAGCCGAACCATCCTCCATCTGCGACATGTCATCACTATCAGTAATCGTGATGTCTGGTGACATACTCGTACTTGCATCATCATCATCATCATCTTTGGTATCTAACAGAGCCAGTTCGTTGTCTTTGATGAAAAGCGTTGTCGATCGGTTATACTTAAGTTGTCCAGTTCTTCTCCGAGGTCGATAGATCTGCCGTAATGTTTCCAGTGCATCCATGCCCTTGTGAAATTCTCCAAGCCCACTCTGAACATTCATCATTTGCCAAAACGTCACAAGTGCAGCAACAACGTGCACCTGAGGCATACCAGTGACCGGATCGAATAGTGGGTGCCGTGGCGAATCGTATACTATGCGATAGACAGGATCCAGCGGTCTAGGGGAGATTCCTGGAAATCCAAGTGCAGGAATAAGGACAGATTTAATAAGATTGAACATATACAAGTGCTTCTCACTTGGTGCTAATGACAGTGGCATGCGGAACAAGAACTCTTCGATGGCAGTAGAAGTCTTAAGCCAAGGATAATTTCGATTCTTGTGGTCTGCAAGCATAGATACTGCGTATTCCATATCGTCGAGTACAAAGTGCTTATGTCGCAAGAACTTGATCCGGCCCTGGTATTGGCTCCGATAGTCGTACTTGGCCTCGAATTCCTTCAACCGCAATGGATCTGTCACCAAGATTTGTTGGCCAGTCTCATGATCAACTTCAAAAAACACAGCGGGATCAAACGCGCGATGAAATCGTGTCCGCCAAAAATATCTATTGGAACTGAGTTGATGATGGATGTCTCGTGATGTGGCTAACAGAAAACACAGCGCGCGGTCCGGTAAGTGATTTGCAATCGTTTGTAGGATCTCTGTAGGCACTGCGCCCAAGTCGCTACTGCTACTGCAAGTTCTATGCGCGCTGTGATCTGAAACCCCCGTCGAAATAGCCATCCCTTGCGCTATACTTTCTGTCTTTCTGTCTCTACGATGCAGTGGATGCGACATCCAGCTCACTCCAACGTTCTGAAACAGTCGATGAGTTTGCCGGTGGAGATCCGCCCAATACCGCTGTAGAGTACACGTCAGATCGTCTAGTGGAATGACGACGGCTGATCGTGTAGGATGTATATGGAGGGAAGACCTGAGCTAGCTGCCGAGAAGACCCGGAGCAGGAACTCGGACGGAGGAGCAGGTGACGTTCGGGTCTTCGACACCGAAGAAGAAGGCGAGAATGAGATCTCGGCCCAAAGTTGTACATGCCCTGCCACTTCGTAAGGCTTATCTCGCGACTTACCCGGCTTGTAGTGACATGCTGCACACTTTGCTAGTGCATCTCGTCTTAATCTCAATCCGAGTTCGACCGGAGATATAATCGGAATCACGAATACCCAGACTCAGCCTGCTCCCCGACTGATTGCTATACGAATAGCTCGTCGTTATTACATGACGCCCACATAATGTATTGCAGTATGCAAGTGGCTGATATCGGTCGGAATGACTGAGCTGGTGACTTAACGGGGAAAGTCTTTGATGATTGCTGTCGTATTTACAAGAGGTCATATATATGGAGCAACCTGAAGGATTCAACGAAGGCGATGATATGATATGTTTATTACAGCGGACGCTTTATGGATTGAAACAATCGCCGAGAGAATGGTGCGGTAGATTTGCAGTAGCACTAACGAGTCGAGGTTTTGAAGTATCGAAAAGTGATCCATGCCTGTTTATTAAACCAGTTTTGATCGTGGCACTGTACGTGGACGACCTACTTATATTCGGAAAGGAAATCAAAGACATCGAGGAGTTGAAACGGACCCTCTTAGAAGAATTCAAGATAAAAGACCTAGGACTGGCGTCATATTTCTTAGGGGCTTGCGCCGACGTGCATTGCTTGGTCTGTCCTTTTGATAGAATCCAGTCCGTCTCGTCTGATAAAAAATGTAGGTAATTGGGAAGAGCACTCATTTGTAAAGAATTGCTGGCACTATGAATTGTGTCCGAACCTTTCACTTTACCTGTTAAGTGTTGGTCAATAGCTCGCAAACTATGCCACAGGCGTAGGTGATGATTATAGTTGTTGTTGTCTCGCTTAAATGTAATACTGGCAGCAGTGATTTCTATTGAAATTTTGTCAGAACCGTAAATAACAATTTGCACTGATATTTCTTACCGGCAAAGTCCTTGTCGGTGTGAACTACATGGGGACGTAATCCTTCACGGCGCAATGCCGTAAACCATGCCGTTAGTCTGGATCCCCTCTTGCCCTCCCCCTTGGATCCATCGCGTATCCAGCAGAAGGTAAGACAGAGGCAGCGATACCAGATCATATGAAACCCCAGGTTCTTGAAGTCCTTCAACTAGTCTGTACCCATCTTGCTCTGCTAGTAACAACTGCGCGGACTTATAGTCGTTCGCGGCATCCCTTTCCCATCCCGTTTTATTAATGGAACGCCAGACGTTATGCCTCGTGATCGTATGTAGCTCTGTTCTCTCGAATTGAGAGTTGTCCACATTCGCAACAAATTCTGATAGATCTGTCGCGGTGCAAAATGTTTATGGGTCTTGATATAGCTTTTGACTTCAGGTGTCATGTGGAACTTGGCAGTTTTGGGATGTCTGCAATGTTCGTAAATCATGACCGCCGACCCATTGGACTTCGAAAAGCTTATGTGTAGCGCTCCCCGACAGTCAAAAATTCTTTAGGGTCTGAGCAAGAACGTTAGGTAATGTTTCAACTCCGAGACTGCAAAAATGAATACTCGTACCAGTATACCGCGTAACGCTCAAAGGATCGCGCTCAGTCGAGCGGAAGACTGAGCGCGAACAACTCAAATGGAACTTGGGTCCATCTTTTCGTTCAGTCACCCTACGTAAATGAAAGAAATAACCGCTACAGTAAACATGTCATTCCGAAGGAGTACCACCACGCGTTTCTGCAGATCCGTATCTTCTGCGCAACACGTCATGAAAATATCATTCTTTATTAGCAAGTCCGGCGCGAGAGTTACCTTGATTCTCAGAGATTGAAGATCCGCATCAGCGATATGATCGTCGTTCAGCTCCAGAAACAAAGACGCTGATTCAATAAAGTCCTCATGGGTCTGATAGTACTGATCCAGGTTAAAACCAGTCCGTGTGAATAGAGTATTTTTGGTTTTCGTAGTTTTCTATCACAAAGATATTGTTAGTACCGTTGTTTATTCGCTAGGACTATATATGGACAAACTCACATTGGCGCGGCATCGTTGGCAACTCTTTAGTGGTCGACCATCAAGGCTGCTAAATATTTTTTGAAGTTACTCTAGTTGTACAACGAATCCAAGAGCGGCATGACGAGCAACGGTTGTCAACAAACGCGCCTCGAGAACGTTGTTCCGAAACATAAACAAATCGATTCAGAGTTTGAACTAGGCCCAATGAAGTAACATTTCACGAACTTAAAAGTAGGTACAGCACGAAGAAACTTGTACAACAATCAAACCCTAGCGCGGGAATTAAGGCAAGGGTTTGCGGCAGTTTTTGTACCTAAATAAGCAGGAATCGCAAAATAAGCGATAATCACGTGACCAGATTTTGCCTAAAAAGGAAGGGGTGTAGCTTTAGTAAGAGTATTTTGAGTCTGTACTTTTGACGCCGATCGACTGTTATTATTTATAACATTCTCTAGTATCTAGTCGATAATATGGCAATTGAAACCTCTTCATTCAAGACATACGTTAGAAAGGGCCATGTCGTAGAGGCAGCAGAAATCTTGTGTTTCACTAAATATGTTTGGCAGCTCAAGTCGGCGACTTCGCGGTCGTAACAGTTGGTGTGACTACTACGCAACTAACATCCGTCTCTGGTCCGCGGCAGTGTGTGAAGTAGTATGACCCATATGGTAATACATATTACCATATATGATATCATATTATATGGGTTTCATATGATATGACACGAGTTTGGATGAACCCGTATGATATGATATGGCCCCTGATGATAGGGCTGCTCCGAATACGAATATTCGCAGTAATCGGCATTATTCGTATTCGTTATTCGCAAGTCCCAACCGCTGCGAATAATATTCGCTATTTTATTCGCAAAACCTGAGCAGTGCGAATAATATTCGTAATTTATTCGGCGAATAATATTCGTTATTCGCCGAATATTCGCATCTAATCACGAGCTTAGGGGTGTGTCCCCTAATAAATTTAATTCACAGTTTCAAGAGCCAAGATGGCCCCTTACAGCCTTCCAGCTCAATGTGATGTAAGGAGTAAATTGATAGCGAGCTGCGCACTTTTCTTGCTCTGTGTATATAGGTGTCAGGAGCAGGCCTGAACAGTGCAGTCCTGCGTTTTGTGGTTTGCGTCTTTCGTTTTGCGGTTTATGCCTCCGCTGTTCATTTGCTTGTCGTTTTGTGCCTTAATGCCTTTGCTTCCTCTTGTGTTGGAACCGTAATAAACTATGAGCTGTGCTTCTGAGGTTCAGGGTTTCAGGGGCTGCGAATAAAAAACTATCATGTGGATAGGGGTGTTCACGAATAACGAATATATTCGTAGTCGTACGAATATTCGTAATTCGAATACGAATAATTGAAAATATCTTGCTTACTAATGCGAATACGAATAAAAGAATTTTATTTGTAGATTATTCGTAATATTCGTAAAATTAAATACTAGTACAAAAAATATCACTCATTACAGGCAAAGTCTCTTCTATAAGCATCCCTCAATAGCATCAATTTTCTCATTGTCTCGCAAGGGTCTCTAGTATCTGCAACGGGAGAGTCTGTAGGAATATTTGAGCCTTGAATCAATTATTGGATGTAATTAGTTCACTATCCTCCAGTGGCAGATTCAACC
>JAJLTN010000292.1:0-30654 GCA_030568215.1 Lipomyces kockii
GACAATCGGATTACTCACAAAGACCACGCCAAAACTTAACACAAAACTAAGACATGTCGATATACACCGGCACTGGTTGCGGCAGGAAGTACAGGAGGGACGGATACACATCAACTGGGAGCGTACTACAGACATACCCGCCGATGGATTGACCAAAGCACTTCCACGCCAACGTCATGCGATCTTCATACAACAGTTAGGACTCGTTGATGTTTCGGATCGATTGCAAGGACAATAAGGCTTAGGCTGGGGGGGTGTGTGAGATAGGAGCAGGGTTAGGCTTAGATAGAGTTTAGAGTGGGAGTGATGCAGCCTTCGTCTAGAGATAAGGAAATGTTATATAGAGTGGAAACGCCCGGGGCAAAGGGGTGGAATAGATTAGATATAGGTGAACACACCTTCCAACCCACCGTACAACAGGAGGCCCCGAATCAATTCCTCATTGGCGAGATCCGCATAGTACTTTACAGCGGCAGCTTTCCGAAGTGCAAAGTAATGATTGCTCGAGAATCGCAATGAAAGCGCGATAAGCGACCATATGAGCAACGGTGGATGCTCATTGGGATGGCTCTTGTTGAATTTGGGGCCAAAAAGCATCAAAGGCTGTCTATAGCAATGGGTATGTGACCTTGTTTCTTCCATACTCTCAGACACGAATCACACTCCCAGGGTACAGGTAACGTCCATGCGGTTTCCGGGAAGGTGGTTAAACTCTCTTCGCACATGTTAAGCATAACGAGATCCTAACGAAATGTTGCAGGACAAGCGTCCGCAGTCCAACACCGTCGACTTCAAACTAATATATTACTGTGATCATCGTGGTCATTATTCTCCACAGCATAACGAGAATGTCTCTCCAACTAAGGGAGGGCAAGGGAAGGAGACGATTAAGACCGGTTGCTAGATTCATCGCGAAGCAGTTCTCATTGTCACGAACTATTCAAGTAGAATTATACTGGAAGCACGAAGGCCATGAACCAGGTTCGGCAAAGGACATTGCACTCTCTCGCAATAGTCCAGTTGTCAGAAAGTGGATTGAGGCCAAAGTCTCCCAATACTATAGCACGCACTCCTTTAGGGAGCTGTTGAGGTTGAGCGAATCCGAATTGGCAAGGGTATTTTTAAGGTTACTCTCCTCTAATTATTCTTACCGACGTGATCTAGATACTTGATAACAACATCGACATGGTCTTCGCTTCCTTACGCGTTACTTTTATGGATGTGTACAATGCCCTTCGAAAGAAGGCCCCGAGTCGGAGCTGGCTCCTAACTTGTCCAATAGTATTACACTATGGGAGAAGAAGCTTTCTGACAAAGGTTGGCATATTCATACAAAAAGATTCCAGTGCCATCAAATGAAGTTTTTAAATTATGTGCAACCTCTCCGTTCCAAGCTTCAATGCTAAAACGTCAAGGCGCTATTGTGTCCATGGATGCCACACACAACGTGTGCACAAAGGAATACGGTCGCAAGATGTTCCTTACGACTATATTAGGGCGGAATTGCGCCACTGGCTGCGGCATTCCGCTTGCTGTGGTCCGATTCAGAAGCTCAGCTCCCCCTAATTCGATTTCTTGAGCATATCAGTCATGCATTAGAATACTCTCCGGACATCGTGCTTATAGACTGTTCTGAGGTCGAGAGGGGCGCTATAGAGTACGTGCGGCCCAACGCCACGACTCTGTTTTGCGTTTGGCATTTATATCGTGCCTGGGACAAGCAGCTTAAGGATAAGGTGAAAGGTGATTCTCTCCTGAGGAAGAAGATTAAACGAGACCTTGTGAACCTGAGGAATCCGAACTGTTTGACCAGATGTGGGAGAACTTCAAGGCCGAGTATTGCCGGCCCAGCTCAGACATATAACGAACGATTTAGTGGCATACATGGAGACTTATTGCTATCCAAGAAGAGCTCATTGGGCCGAGTTCAATCGTTCTGCCAATGGACTGATCGAGACTAGCAATAACATTGAGTTGGCAAACGGTTTGTTGAAACGGTTATACATTGGTGATGCTCGCCTAAAACGCCTTGATCACTCTATATCTCTTATTTGCTTGAAAGTCGAACTCGACTATCGCCTCAAGCACGTCCAAGCCGAATTCGGCATATACAGATATAGATGTAACAAGGCCGAAGCAAAGGCATTGAAGCAAGCACAGGAGTGTGGAGTAGCTAATGTGGACGACTGGATACATGCCATTGACGACAATACCTTGAAAGTTCGGTCGTTCACAGACTCAGAGAAATTCTATGTCATTAATCTGGAGATGAATGAAGAGGGTCGTCATTAATCTGGAGGTGAATGAAGAGGGTCGTTCCATGGGAACGAGCTTGTTGGGATGCTTGTGTCCTGTCAACACTTTCGCAGTGAGCCATATGCAAGCACAAATTCCTTGCGTATGTCCACAATTTTGGTGCAATATATCGTGGTCGCGCAGTCACTGTGCCGATGCCAGTACTGAGTGAAATAAACACGAATGCACATAATGGAGAGAAGGAGACCGCTTTTACAAATCTTAAAAAGTGAACTGCGGCGATTATCTACGTTTCTGGAAACCGTCAAAGACGAGGACATTGCGCGTGTTTCCAAGCGAGACATTGAGGACCTAATTTCGGAATGCGTGGCACACAGGCGACACTGTGTGGACGTCTTCCATTGTCAGGGTGTCAGGGTTTTAGGGGTTCAGGGTAAAGTATTCATGATAATGTGGTCCATCGCATTCTGGACCCCAGCTTTGTTCCTAATAGCGTTTAAATTCGTAGATAATGTCGTCTCATATTGCCTGTCAATTGCACTCTACAAGCATCGACCATAGTAGTTGATAGATACGTGGAAAACAGAACACAACAAATCTCAAAATTATTAAAACGTTTCTAAGTTATTGTATATTCTGGAGATGGCAGAAGGCCATGTGGTCTCGGAAGCCGAAGGTTCGAAGATTCTCTGACTTCTGGTAGAGCTTCTAGAAGTCGCTTTTTGATCTGTATCCGAGAACACAACTCCCCGGTTCTATGGAATGGATTGACTGCTCAGATGATCTCCTTCTCCTCCAATTACCTATTTATGATTGGGAAGCTTCTGGAGCGGGATGACAAGGGACAGGAGGACCGCGAGTACCGCGCAGGCCAGAGCGCCGGTGAAAACGTCCTTGATTCCCACCATGTACGCACTGACCACAGCAGCCAGCTCGTCACCGCTGTAGGTGCTGTGGATGTCGGATGCTCCGGTGGCCAGGACCTGGGCGGCATGGAGGTTGGGCGAGTTGGTTTGGATGCCCTTCAGCATGCAGTTACCAAAGATCGACTGTGCCACGACGATAAAGTAGGCCGCACTGCCAGATTGGGTCACTTGTCTGGAATTAGTGAAAGCGAATCAAACGTTATATGAGTGAGATCCCTTACTGAACATGATACCCGTGGACGATGGCACATCCTCGGGCTTCGACAGACCCTGCACTGCCATGATCGGGAGCTGGTTCCCGAGGCCGACACCGAATCCGAAGAGGATCTGCGCTCCAACGTACCAAGCTTTCGATGTGTCGACATCCATGGTCTATAGCAGGGCCATACCAGCAACCATCAAGAGTGCACTAGTCAGCTGGCAGGGCTGCACGTGACGTGTCTTGCCAACGAGCGTACCACTCAGCAAGGCTCCCACTCCAAAAAATACTAGGAACGGAAGGTTGTAGACACCGCTCATAATAGCTGAGTCGCCCTTGATGGACTGAAAATAGATGGGGAGATAGAACATGGCCTGGTAAAAGGAACCATTGGCGCTGGACGAGGGATCGTTAAGCCACGAACCGCGGACAACAGTCTGGGTTGCTTACTTACATGAAGGACCACAAGACATTAGCCCACGTCACGCGGGACTTCAGCAGCCTCAAAGGAACCATGGCACGCGCGCCCTGGAACTTCTCGACGACGACGAAGATGATGTTTAGGCAGATCCAAACGACCAAGGTGGCGATGACGGAGCCGTTGTTCCATGGTTTGGACTGACCACCCCATTGCAGGGCCAGGATGAAGCAGACGAGCGAGCACAGGATCAGGGAGAAGCCCGGAAGATCTAGCTGCAGGATGATCTCCAGCCACGTCGCTGGAGCTGGCTTGATATGCTTCGGTATACGCAGGAAGAGCAACAGCAAGAGGACAATGGGGCCGCCAAGCGGCAAGTTTATGTAGAAGCACCAACGCCAGGTGACGCCGCTAGTCAGGGCACCGCCGATGATGGGCCCGAGAACCGTCGATACCATGAAGATGCAAGTCCAGATGCCGATCAGCATGGCATGTCGCTGGGGGTGGGACACGTAGTTGATGACGATGATCGAGCCAGTCATGGTACCGGTGATGCCAAATCCTTGTATGGCGCGGCCGACAATGACGGCGACGCTCGTCGGTGCCGTGGCGGCGACGATGGAGCCCACGAGGAATATGCCGACGGAGGTTAGATAGGTAATCTTGACGTCGATATACTTGTACACCTTGCCCCATAGCGCCGATGAGGAGGCGCTATGAAGAAGGTGGCGCTCCCATACCACCCAACATCATCCAGGGCGTGGAACTTGTCGGTGATGGCGGGGATAGCGGTAGCAATGATACCGATCTCCAGTCCGTGAGGAGGCCGCTCACGTTGATGGTGAGCATGATGAGGAATAATCGTAAGCCAGTGGCATACTCGGGGTCCGGGTTGTCGTCGGCAGAGTCTCCGTCGGGCTTCCCCTGCTCCCCATCCTGCTGCTTTTCTTGAATGCCATTGGCGACAGAGTGTTCTTGTTCGTGATCGTGTTCCTGATCCTGAAACTGCTGGTGCTCGTGTTCATGCCCGTCTTGAACGAGTTGCTTCCCTTGACCGAGCTCGTGATTGCCATTGGTGGTCGAGGCGGAACTGCTGTATGTTGCCTCCATCGGGAGTTTGTGCTCGCAAGGGGACTCGGGATATAGAGATCCTCGGCCGTTCTCTTCTTCGCAACCTGATGTTCTTGTCTGTTTCTGTCTCCGGTCATATTGGACATATATTAAGAGCAGTTGGCAAGTTATTGAGGTTTTATCAAAAGTAAGGAGGAGTCATGTGTCATCCACAATCCAGTAGAAAGAAATCTAGGATAAGCATCATTGCTAAGCATGAGCATCGCTCGATACGGCAGAAGCATCGTTCGTCCGCCGCCAGACCCAACCGTCATAGTAATCAGTGTATTAAAGCCGTTAGACCTCAATAATACACGGCGATTCTTCTCGTCACGTTACCCAAGAAGGTTACAGACACGGAAAAATAATAGCTCCCGCCGGATGGTCTAACCCACTCTGGAATAGCATCCACCGGCCTCCGTTTCGTCCGCCGGCACTAGCATTCGACCGCCGTGCTATCTTATATAGTCCTTCCTCCGCATTCCCGCATTCCACCGCCGTGACAATAAACCCTCGATCATCTTTTTGCATTTGGACAGCTTAACCACATACACAGATAGTATTCTCTCCGCAGGCTTAGTCGCGACCCAAACATGGATGCGATGTCGGTCAAGGCCGAGCGGCGGCGGCTGCGGAAGGGGACGCACAGCTGCTGGAAGTGTAAGCGGCGCAAGATGCGGTGTATCTTCGACCCCCGTGATGGGACCGTGTGTATTGGCTGTTGGCGGCGGGGGTCGCGGTGTGTTGGCCAGGAATTCCCAGAAGAGATGGCTCTGTTTCAGATGCGTGGCGGAGGTGGTAATAATGCTCGTGATGCCAACCCTTTTCCTCCATTCTCTAACAACACTCCCACGGCCTACCATCGCCCAAGCCATGGTGTTCCAACGCCAGTCTCGACGTCGACAACCGTCGAGCCGTCGCGAGAGGTTCGTCGTCTGCCGCAATGGGATGACATCAGATCGTTAACCAACGCTCGCAGCAGAATGACCCTCCCTCCTCTCACGCCAGGCATCTCGGCCTGTCTGGCTTCCTCCATGCGTCGCTACTCTCACGCGACGACACAGAGAGGATCTGCAGAGCCAGCCGCTACCCGTCAATACTCGCCCACGAGATCATGACGCTGCCCTACGCAACGCTCGACGAGATCGGCCTGAAGTCACCCACTGTCCTGCTAGATGTCCCCGAGCGGCATGCGCATCCCGTGCTCATCGCGCGCCATATGCTGCTGCTAGCCACCTTCCTCCAGCACCTCCACCCGGATTTGCACCAGGAAATCAGCGGCCTGTCCGAGTCGCTGCGCGCCATAATAGAGCGGCTGATCGATCAGGCGGTTAGTTGCGTGACAACAAACGACAAGCTGCTTGGCAGCATCGAGGCCCTCGAGTGCGTCATGATCGAGAGCGTGTACCATGCGAACATCGGAAATCTACGCCGCAGCTGGCTCTCGGGACGGCGCGCCATGAACATCGCCCAGCTGATGGGCCTGAACCGGCCACATCCCCAGACCCAATATACGATACTGGACCCGCGCACATCGTATGACCCACAGTTAATGTGGTTCCGCATCGTCTTCCTCGACCGCTACCTCTGTCTAATGCTAAAGGTCTCGCAGGGCTGCCTCGACCGCAGCATGGCGTCCGAGGCGTTGCTCGCTAGCGAGATGCCTCTAGGACGGCTTGAGCGCATCCACTGCGTCATCGCGTCGCGCATCCTCGAGCGCAACGAATCTAAGATGAGCGCCGCTGACGAGCACACCCTGACACGGACACTGGACGCAGAGTTGAACAGCGCAGCACGGAGCCTGCCCAGCCGCTTGTGGCTGACCCTGACCCTCGACACGACTCCGGCGACGGGCACGCAAGAGCGCTTTTGGAACACACGCCGCATGTTCGCGCAGGTGCTACACTATAACCTCCTCAACCAGCTATATCTGCCGTACATGCTGCGCGCGTCATCATCGTCGTCGGGCGATCGCAGGTACGAGTACGCGCGCATTACCTGCGTCAACGCCTCGCGGGAGGTGCTCTCACGCTTCATCGCGCTGCGCAGCTTCACCGGCATCGCCTATAGCTGTCGCACAGTCGACTTCCTCGCCCTCATGGCCGCTATGACCTTGCTCCTAGCCCACCTTGATAGCCAAGGCGCCGACAGCGAGAATCTTCTCACGCACCAGTATCACAGCGATCGTGCTATGATTGAGCAGGTGCAGGAGAATATGAAAGAGGTCAATCGTCTCAGTTCGGATGCTCTCAGCGCGCAGAGCGCTGATCTGCTGCGCCAGCTGCTCGCCATCGACGGTGAGACGGCCGATGGAGATCCACGCAGCCCCAGTAAGGTCAGCGTGCAAGAAGCAGGGGTCGAGACGGCGCTAGATCTGAATAACAATGCCGTTGTAAGCGTGCATATCCCTTACTTTGGTATTATCAAGATTGCCCGCGAGGGCATCAGCAAGGAGATGCCTAAACCACCGGCGGCGACGGCTGCAGAGTCGCTTTCTGGCAGTTCCGATCCTCTTCCGGCTTCTCGTTGCGGTCTTGCCAGTCTCGAATCTCGTCCTCAGTGACAGGTTCCTTAATGAACACTAAGGCCGACTGCTCGCTAAATTGCGCTCCCCAGTGATGCACAAATTCACGTTTTGCTCGATCGTTATAGAACTCCCGTGTGGGGCCACCCGCATATGCCTCGGTGATGCCCTGTTGGAAAGCGTTGTTGGTATGACCTAATGACTGGCGAACCTCATTTGTCGCGAACCCAAGTACTTCTCCTTGGGGCAGATGCGCTGTATCCTGCGCTGCTCCAAGTCGAATAGCATGCGTATACACCTGAGTAAGAATATTTGACACGACCCCCATCTGCTTGACAGACTGGAGAAGCTGGTCGGTGCGCGCTGGCTTGTCAAGATCACACTTGCTGGCTCCATTAGCAAAGGCGCCCAATACTGGGCGGTCAGGAAACGTCCATACAACCCTCCCATCGACCGTGCTCGCGGTGTGTTCGAGAACTTCTTGCATGCTCGAGCCGACAACGAGTCCATGGCGAAGAGCGTGAATCAGAGACTGTACATATGTGTCGGTATCGAGAATCATCCAAGGGTCGAAGATACAAATCGAGGTCGTCGTTTCTCACATTCTTGCTTCCCTTGGCGAACTCAATCTTGAAGTGAGCTCGCAAATTCTCCAATTTGGTTCGCCCTCCAGTAGCAGCTCCACGTGCAATAATTTGTGCACTGCTAGCACCACCTGGCTGCCTTCCCGAGTTCTTGTTTACGACTGATTCGAACTCGACGTCAGAAGAATTAAAGTCATCCATGCTCTGAACAATGAGCTAGCGCAGTCAGAGACATGAAGATGGGATGAGAAGAAAGTACGTTCCAGGGCCGTGTTACCCATAAATAAGTAAGTCTCCCATATCGATACCTCTGAGTTCATTCATGCACGCCGAAAGCGGAAGTTTGGCAGGTGCCAATGTGTCAATCGGATTAATAACGGACAAGCGCCAGCGCCAAAAGGCCAGTAGGGCCGGCTAACGGCTTATAGTGCATTCTCTACTTTCAGACCTGGTGATCTTGAGGGATAATCGTCATCGGTATCAAAATCTAATTCTCATCCAAACTTCTATCCCGGCGTTACTTACGGGGCGATGGCTGCGAGAGTCCGAAGAGTCCCGGCTCTCAGTACTACAGGGCAGGGCGATCGATGTAGGTGGTCAAAGAGCTTCAGTCAGAATTGCCACCGAGAGAGGTCTCATGGGAAACTGTTCAGTAGGTTAGATAAATTTTCTGTATTTGGCTTATTTATCATACTCGCATACTCCCCAGCCTCGATTGAAAGATGTTGTGTCGGAAGGCTTACCGAACCCTGTGAGGTTACTGAACGAAATATATCCCGTTTGTGGCAAATGGTCTCGATGTGGTGCTTTTGTACGACGGCAGTTGGAAACCCAAACTAATCGTGGCTGATTCGTGCGCTGTCGCGGAATTTAGCTTATATATCTCCGTAAGATGCGGCCTTACTGCACTGAGGTCAATTTGGTGGAGATAAAATCGGACTCGTCTTATGGCATGAGGTCAACCCTATTGTGCAGATTGGGTTCGAGGTGGAGCGGACTATAAAGTAGAAGCCTCTTGGCGACATGACCAGAAGGAAAAATACATATTCAACAACGAAAAGATAATTATCTAAATACAGAGCATCACAGTGCCTTCTTTATAATCCGTCTTATTCGTGTCAACTGTACAACCACCCATTATGACGCAGTGGAACTGGGAATCGACAGGAGATGAGGTCGTGGAAGCCTTCAAGGAGAGAGTAAAGGGGAAGACTAGTACGTGAGTTCATCACCTGGGAAGAGGTCAGTACTGACATTTCACAGTCGTTATAACTGGCCCCAGTCAAGGCGGCATTGGCTCAGAGACAGCAGTATCTCTTGCCAAAGCCTCGCCCGCCCTGCTCATCCTGGCCGGCCGCACAGAATCGAAAATCGCTCCAGTTATGACTCGCATCGCTGAAAGCTCACCAGATGTTAAGGTCAAGTTCATCACTATCGATCTCGGTTCACTCAAGTCAGTCCGAAGTGCAGCGGCAGAAATCAATGGTATGGTTACGACGATCGATCTCCTCATCAATAATGCCGCGATCATGGCTTGTCCGTATTCTAAGACCGAGGATGGGATTGAGACCCAATTTGGGACCAATCATATTGGCCATTTTCAGCTGACCAAGTTATTGATGGACAAGATCCTCGCAGCAGGACCAGGGTCGAGAATCGTCAACGTTTCCAGTTCTGCAATTCGCGGCACCATTCGGTACGATGATTATAATTTCCAGGTAAAGTTGTTTCTTCCTAGATTAGTGTGAAATGTGTTATTTACTCATTCTATAGGATGGTGTTGCGTATGATCCGTGGTTGGGGTATGGTCAAGCCAAGATCAGCAATTTGGTCTTCAGCCGTGCTCTGGCAAGAAAACTTAAGAGTAGAAGAATATTCTCGTTTTCTTTGCACCCAGGATGTAAGTACCATCCCGTCCTATCATCATATATAAGTCACCTAACCATGTGTTGCAGCTATAAAGAGTAATCTGCAAGTGCACATGAACGCAAACCTGGGTGGTCGAGAGGCAGCCATTGCCAGAGCAAAGGCAGCTGCCGAGAAAGCAGGCAAGAAGTTTGAACCTGAACCTCAAAAGTCGCTGCAACAGGGCTGCGCAACGACACTTGTCGCGGCTTTAGATCCGTCTATCGAGCCGGAAAGTGGCGCGTATTTGTGGAATGGCAATGTGCGCGATGAGCAGCCATGGACAGCAGAGGAGGATCAAGACAAGCTGTGGGAATTAAGTGAGAGGCTGACTGGGGAAAAGTTTGACTTGTAGACCGAGTGTGAAGGAGAAGAGGAACACGTCGTAAGCTTATAATTATACATCGCATACAAAGCTTGTAAAATAGATATATGTTCCAGGAAAAGTCGCATCGTTGGTCATCTAATAATGGCCTGGGTTCATTAAATAACTTACTATAATAACTAGTTATAATATAAATACTATAACGAACCTTTAGTTTCTATTAATAGTAATCCTACTATACACTACTAGCTAGAACTATAAGGTACTATAAAGTACTATAGTAAGAACAGGATATAGACCCTTTATAGATCTAGTTTTTATATAGAAGCTAGATAGAGAATCTAGTAGAGTTAAGTTATTAAAATAGAGGAGTTAATAGAATACAGCTTCTCTAGATTTTATGTAACAGTAAGTCAAAACGAAAAGAGTTAGGGAGTCCATCCTACTCATACTACTGCGACACTGATGACCGCGTGGTATATGGACATAACAATAAGAATAGTGGACATTCTCCTAATAGAAGCTATTTACAGGCGCAGTACTCCTAGGCCATCTCGTATACGAATGTTGGGGTATACCCGCCCTCATAACATCTCCAGCTTCATTGGTCTGAGGCTGGGGCAAAGCTATGCTCATCGCGAGACTTGACAAAGATGACTACGTGGTCGCTATAGAAAGTGGGCTTACCTGGGACCTAGCTATATTTGAGCTCCCAAGAAGACACCTATTGCCGCCCTACTACCTGCTGCTTGCCTCTACAGTCCAAAATACACCATCGTCCCCGGCGCCCCTCATCAGGTTCTCAAAGAAAGCCATGTCGGTGCCCTGGAAGGCCCAGTCTTCCGCCCCGGCTGCCAGTCCAGGGTACTCGCCATATGGCCAAAGAGGATCGACCAGGCCGTTCTGCAAGGGCGGCGCCAACTGCGCACCCTCGTGAGCGCCAGCTGGGATGGAAAGTGCACCTGGCTGCAGCTGGGTCTGTGCACATATATCCGACATCGCCGAAGGCATCTCGTGGCTCTCGACATCAACCGGTTTGAGCCCCTCCGCATCTGGCGTCCCGCTCGGTCGTGCCAGCCGAGACGGACCCCTCAAACCCAGACACAAGGAAGAGGAGCAATGCAAGCAAGTCCGTAAGCCACTCCGTTGTCCCAGAAGTCTGCAAGTGAGGTGAACATGATCTCCAGTTTCATCGCGTCATATCAAGAGTGACAGGGAATGAAACGACAGGTGCTGGGACAAATATATCTCCTGATGCTGGCAATCCGAGCAACGTTGCTGTCAGTGAGACCGACCCGAAGCTGCCTGATGGAGATGCTCTCAATAGAGTGGATGTCGCTACCAACGAAATCGATCGCCTCAATTCGCAGCTGTTTTCGAAAGCCACTTCGCACGGCAACGATCAAGAACAGACGAACTTCGACAGTGCGGCGTTGTTCGAGGAGCAGCGCATGGAGTCGGACTCTGCTGATAAGGTGGTAAACACTGCATCCGAGTTTGGGTCCGCATATGCGAGTATAACCGTTGTCGATAACCTGCCGTTTGCAAGAGCTTGGCTTTATTACGTGAACGGAAAGACCTCATTCGTGGAAGGTATCGGGCGTCACTCTGTCAGAGGGAATTCGCGGGACGACCCTACACCGCTAGAATTCCACTGCAGGAAGACCCCGATGTGTCTGTACGACACTATTCGACGTGACGTCTTGGCCGAGCTCATGAACTCTTCTGCAGCGAGACGCTCATTGCGAGAGCCGTTGCGAAGGAGGAAGCCGGCACTAAATTCAGCTGTGATTGCAACGGATGCTCTGAGGTATTTGCGACGAAGAACGCGCTGCTTAGGAACATCAGTCAGGTCACAAGTTCGAGCAAAGGCCGTGCCCTCACGGCTGCAATTATGGCAAGGTATACACCACACTGCCAAACTATACGATGCACATGGACAGATTCCATAGTAGCAGGTGGCCCACGAAGTGTCTGTATCCAGACTGCAACGACAGCCTGTACTATTGCGCCACTGCTTACCGTAAGCATCTCCATGTAGCTCATGGCCTTCAGACCAGGACCTGCGAGCTCCGTATCTCCCCAAGAAACTGGTAACCAAGTGTCAGGACTAATAACTGGCTCTGTGCCTCGTTTGTGTTCTCGTTGCTTTGTAGCTTTTTCGTGTTTCGTTTGTGTCCTCGTTGCTTTGTGGCTTGATTCGTCTGGGTTCTCGTTCCTTCGTTGTTTTTTTTTCTTTGTGATCTTTTTCCGGCAGTTTGTATATGAGGCTGGCAGCCGGCCCAGAGTGTACAAAAGGGCTTAGATCCCCGTTGGTGTACGTTATAGTAAAATATTCTAAATTATTAATTCTATTACGTCTCAATGTATACAAAATGAGCCCTCGTTGCATCAAAAAAAGACAATAAACGAGGTTTAGGGTGCACAGAGGGAAGCTAAGTTTTACGTAGGACGGATGTAGCATCGAAAACAGTGGCAGTAGCTACTTGTGTAAGATATAAGTTAGTGCGAAGTTTATAGACGTCAGGACGAACAAGGTACAACAGCTTCTTGGGAGATACTCAGGGTACGGGCAAAGAGGGCATTTTGATATTTCAAACCTTTTCTGGGCATTTTTGATATTATCTCTATTAACGTATACATATATGTATAATATTAATATATCAATACTGCCGTTTACAAAACGGTGAATGGAACGGCTTGCTTTATTGTCAAACTCTCCATCATGCAGATCCACCGCTTTCGCTGCATACAATCGGATTATCATGTGTTACTTCACGTGATTATATTGTAGACGCTTATTGGTTATTTTGCACGTGGTTATATGGTAGACGCTTCGTGGTTATTTTAGTAGAAGTTTATTTCGGTTCTTTGATGTGTTGCGTTCAGCTTGATTTATATAGAGGTCTTTCTTTCCTCTCTCCTCTCTTGTTATGTAATTATTAAGGTGAAATATATGTCCGTTGTGACATCATGTCTCGGAATCCCGCGATCTCAGCTTTAAACGCCGAAGGAAACACATCCCTATGATCCACCGGTCCCAGATATCTCGTATAATGCTCATTTGAGATGTCTAATGCAAAATACGGGGCTTAAGAATACGGCTTTGGTGCCCTTGACCTTCCATCGTCGTGTGATTCGTGTGAGCGTTATCTCTGCTACGGTAGACGTTCATCACGAGACTGCGGCCTTCAACGTCAACGAGTCCCAACCTGTTGTCGATGTCCCCAATCTCCGCAAACTGAGGAAACACATTCGTCGTGCCTGTGACGGGCATGATCGCGTCGACGCTGTCTTGGGCGACGAGATCCTTGAAATCCCCGATTGGAAACCTTTGTGATAATCTTTTTGGTGAAGTCAGGACGAACTTTATTGTATACGAAATTCGGTTGCCTCTGTTCGAGTAGAATTAACCCACCAAACACAAGTCTGCTGGAACAACATCGAAACATGCACACCATAGCGCCCTAGACAGCAAGTTCGATATCGCTGTCATCGAACACAATGAACGGCGATGGAATTATCTTTCACAGGTCCCATCGCCAATTTGGAGAGGTAAATACCGGCTGTCGATCCTCTAAATGAACTCTTTCTTGACGAGAGGGTTCGTGTTTCCAGAAACCAAGGTCCGCGGACTTAATGCCCCTGACTAACTGAACGCGACTTATTGGCTACGTTGCCAAAGATTGTGAGCGTCGTCGAGGGTCTCAAGGTGTCAGAGTCGGAGTTGCACTATATGCTACGCTAGCTGGATAGCTTATTAACTATGAGGACTCGGCGGGGGACCAACTTGTTACGTCCATTCCTGCGCCCGCGTCCGAGCCTCTACAACCAATGAAAACCTTTATAATCGACAACAAAATATAGGGGTGGATATGATTTGCGAGTATAGTCTAATACAGGGCTGTAGGCGGATAGGCGGATAGGCGGATAGGCGGATTTGGCGGATGCAGATGGCGGATATGACGGATATGGCGGATAATTCGTATATTCTCTAATTAAATTTATAAAAGGTCAAAATCTAACATCCTCAGCAAAATAATCGCGTATACAAAGAAGCGCAATATCAAATAAGTCAAACTATGATCTGAAAAGTATATGATGAACATGTTAATGAAATAGGGCGACTATTCCAACGGAGAGAAATATTTTTTCACAATTTTTTCTTCGTGCTATCCATCGACATCAACATTCTCATCGTTGAAACCCTGAACCCTGACATAGGACATTAGATAAGACATGATCTGGAACATTAATATGTTAAATGGACGTCGTCTGTATGAGTGGTGTATCAATCAAGTTATTCAGTTATCGTACCAACTTTTATGGATTCAGCCAAAGTATTCGTCGACAATATCGCCACCTTCCTGTCTCGCATCCCTGCGATCATCGCTCGACAAAGCGGTGGTCCAACAAGTAAATCAAGATACTACTTATTACAAATAACACAAAAGCCGTGCATCCGAGTGTAAGAATATCGCACGAGACCGAGTCCCTTGTCCGGTAACCGCGATTCCTCCGGAGGACACCGACACGATCGCGGCGATGGCCGAACATAAATACAAGAATGTAGTGATGAATTCAAGACTCAAGAGCTCGCACAATCCCGAACAACCTCCCCGATGAAAGCGATTCCGGCCGCGTACATGGTACAGGGCCGCGGCGATGACAGCAAAGTGCTGCTGAAGCAATCCCAATTTTATCCCACTCTACCTGCTTCACGAAGAAATTCAGAATAGATCATCTCGATTAATTTGCTAAATTTTCAGGCGGATTGGAGGATTTGTGCGGATACATATCTCCCAACTTTGAATTGGCGGATGGCGGATACGGATATGGAAAATTTTGGCGGATATCCGTATCCGCAACAGCCCTGGTCTAATACGATTACTAATTTACTATACGATTTGTCGCAAAAGTTTACGATTAACTATACGAGCAATGATTTAGTTGATTGCTCGCAAAAAATCGTATAGTTACATGGCATTTGGGAAATCTAAACCCTAACCACTGATACAACCCAATCTTGATGATATTTTAGAGGACAGAAGTTTCCTGTACAAGGGTAATAACCCTACCTTCCTAATAAGGAATACGATTACTATACGATTACTTCATTACGATTAGAGCTTCATTTTTGCGATTAACTTTACGATAATCTCAAAAGCTGACGGTACCGTAATCGTATCCACCCGTAGAACGCATTACAAAGAACCAAAAGCAAAGCACCCGAGCATCCGAGCGGAAGAAACTAGCCTGAGTGTCCGAGATCCGAGTGACGGCTCGCGCGGAGGTCTCCGACAGGATGCTGGCAAGCCCCGTCAGTAGCCGAGAGTAGTACGGTCCACGAAGGCTGCAGCATCGGACGAGGTAACTGCCGCTTCCAGGCTCTACATTTTCTAAGGTTTCTTTTATTTCCCTGTTCTTTACAATAGATGCGCTTCAACAGGGCTCATAACCTGTTGCCTAAGGAATTTATTTGAATACAGCTGAGGAATTATCTTCCTAATCTTCTTGATCCAAGCTGGTTCCTACGAGCTCAACTTATACTTAGAGATCTTGCCACTGGATCTAGACATACAATTGGAATCTTCCAGATATTCCATGAAGACCCAATTACGTCATCTTACATATTGCTAGAATATTCCATAATCTACGATCGTAGGTGTTCTACATCTTTACCACAAGTCCCTACGAGAATGATTTTCTGGATTCTAATTTTCCTGCAACATGCAGCGGCGGCGATTTCTGTAGCCTATGTCAGCGCAGATCCCTTCGTGTGAATGAGCCCACAAGCTTCGAGGATTGCTTTCAGCAGGATCAATAAAACTGCGCTACAGGCGATAAGAACTGCATATGTCAATATTGTAAGGACAGCTGACCATCTTGCGGAGTTCCAGCAAACCCTCGTGTTCTCACACAAGTTCTTCACGCTTCCTCGTTTTTCCACCACTAAAACTAGACAGTGGCTACCTAAAATTAGGTGAGACAGCTATTAGCTAACACTGAGGTTGTGGCTCGAATGATTTTATACATGATTTGGACGCCAGATTTAATTGATTGACGAATGCCCCCGTCATACGCTTGGTGATTGATAAAATGGTTGGGCTGCGCTCAATAAATATTTTCCATTAATTAATAAGCAATTCGCGATAACGCGGTTTGCAGCGCGTTCGCCTTTGTTTTCGAGCTCCAACTCATTACAAAATTTCTTAATATTACAAAGCTGCTGTAGACCCGGTTCCAGAAAATCCCATTTGACCGTCAATTCATGGACGAGCAACGAAATTACTGAACCTGTCTTGGGCCGTGCCAAGCATAGCCCGCATCAGCTTCCTCATGAATCGAGTGCCATTAAAAGGAATCTCTCGATCCGGGATGCCAGCAGCGTCCCATTTCACATCCGGACACAGGTCGCTCATTTTGAGCCCAAGTGTTGTGGGCAGACTGTGGCAGCAGACCCCGTCCTGGATCAGTTCCTAAACATAACATACATGTTAGATGATTGATCCACAGAAAATGGCCATCCGAAAACATTCACTCACGTATCGATCGGGGCTACTGGAACCAGCTCGCCAAATTTCAATAAAGGCCCCAGTCAGCTCCCCAGTCCACCTGTGTCCTCGGTAGTATATGGGACCGTAATATCCGTGCGATCTGTACCATCCCATCGGTTCAGCCGCGCTCTGTCTCATAGTAGCTATCTCTGTGAGCACATCTTCGATGCCTTCATACGCAGAGGTAGGACTTTTGAACCGTGGCGATTCGTTAATGCATACCAATATACAGACTTTAATAACATGATGGCCATTGATCCACATATCTTTGGCATCACAAAGGGACTTATAGCTCTGGCTGATCCCAACCTCAATTGCGATCGTCACACCGGCGCCGTCAATACCTTCGTATACGATTCCTCCATCGGGTTGTTTCGAGCTGTTCGCATAGTCACCGTCAAAATCTTTCTTTGTGGTCGATCCTAGAGGCAAAATATCGTCTAGTAGTTCTGGTGCATGCTCAGAGAGATAATCATTTGCGCCAGCCATGATTTCGGTGTTGAGCTCATATACTGCAAGTTCGTGGATAGAGTTGGGGAGCGTCACGACAGTGACTGTCTCGGTGAGACTGTTGTACTCCAAGTACGGGTATCTATAACACCAAAATGTCAGTTATGTCCAAAAGCAAATCATACAGCTTGTAAGGCAATAGCTCTGATCCTCTGAAATGTTTTTGTCCGCTTTTATTCCAGAAAAGGCACCTTCGATTTGTTTATACTTCGAATAAGGCACCTGGACGTCCAGTATCCGTTCTGGAGGATTGTCCCTCAGAAGTCTAAACACGTCTTCATATTCAGAAATGATGGTGTCGTCCATCACCGGAGGCATATCCTTCGATACTGTAGTTGACATCGCACTCGATATCTCAGTTGTCGAACCCACGGATTCCGACGAACTATCCAATTCAAGGCGTTTGCCGTGCTCAGCTGACGAGTCGCTGATGGAAGTGCTGCCGCGCGTGGTGCTGATCTCACTCGTGACATGGATCGCCGGTTCGTTGTCCATGGCCCTTCTTTTAGCTGTAACTCTCATGGCATTTCCTACTGACTTTCGGTCACTCTGCTTCTCTGAAGAAGACTCAATGACCAAGGCGGCGGCGATCGACGCCACGCTCCGTGAGGCTCGTCGGGCGCTAGCTGATTGTGGATCGGGTTCACCGTCAATGAGGCTCATGACGTATGAATACAATTGTGACGAATATCGAGATATGCGGATGAGGTGAAGGGACATGGGTGTGAATCGTTTGTAACCAGACTGGCTTTTTCTGGCTGCGTTGGATATACGTTTTGGCCGGCAACAGCATCACGCAAGGAGCTGTGTTTTAAGTCGCAAATTGTGTTACACAAATTCGAATGTCGCCACTGAGACTCAAAGCTTTGTTTTGTGGCTGAATTTGTGAACTTCTCCTTAGATATTCGCATTCCTGCTAATTTTTCTCTAACTGGCTTCAACTGACTAAACATCCAACATTGACTCTAGCCTGGTGATCGTCTTGGCTCAACGTTATATCGATGATATAGCATATCCTGTTGCATTACAATGGTCACAAGTGGAAAGTGAGGATGTTGAGGTACTAGTAGCCTCCTTTCAGGGCAGTTGCGGATACGGATATCGCCAATCCGCCTCAATTACCTATTTAGGATTGGTCGTCTGTTCGGAGTCCTTCGTAGGATAGGTTGGACGGCATCCAATAGATCTCTCAAGTAACTTCTTACGGCCTGCATCTTCAATTCCCTTATTCCTTCTCCACTAGAAGTCTTGTAGCTAATTTCATTTTTCTATTAACAGATCAAAAATGGGTCGGAAAAAGTAGGAAGGTCTTGACAGTTACGAATGTAATGCTATTATTCTGTTCGCCCCCCTCACGAACGTGCCACCGATTACGTGCTCTTCGCGATCAGACTGCCAATTCCTACGATTTACTTGAATCACAGCAGATCTCCAGCCTTTTGATAGGGCTCACTCACCCATCCGATAACTGTCTACTGTCCGGCATCACAGCCGCCATTTTCGTTTGCTAACCCCGCTGTTCCCACACCAGCTACACATCCAGAGACAATGACGCCTCACCTGCGCTCCTCGAATCGTATTGTCGCTTTAGGTAGGCCTATAATTCTCAATGTCGGAATGCACAAATCATGCAGTTGGAGCAGGCCCTTCCGCATCGTCCGTCGCGCCAACCTTTCGCGAGTGCTGGTAGATTATGTCGGAATCACGACGCCATGGAATTAGCAACACCAGAAGCATTTAGCAACTATCCATCGCTAGTTACGGCCGTTCTATTCCGCCAGACGAGGAGCCGCGCTCCGTACCATGCGGAACAGAGAGCACTACGCTCTTGCAGAGACTGAATTTCTTACTCTCACACAGAACGTCGACGGCCATTTGGCACGAGCGAATCATCCGTCTAATAGGGAGTATTCTCGTTTAAAATCACATCTTGTTATGGCGATTGCCGGGAAGACAAAAATTTTACACACCTGCTCACTCCTGAGCTTGCCGTCGCGTCGGAAGTGCCAGCGCGTTTTGGGCCCGCCTCATTGCCAGACAGGACTCCTCCGACCTGTGTCTACCATGGAGTGTGTTCAAGGCTGCTGACGATTTCATTTCGGCCGGTAAGGTAGCTTTAATTTCGCCATAGGCACAATCGGAACTGTAAAAATGTTGGAGGTACAACAATGGAAGAACCCTATCCCTGGGCTTGACAGTAAATGCGAAGGGCTGAGCCTGGGTGTTTGTGTATTGTTTTGTGCTTTTGCCTCTGTTTACGCTATTGAAGTGCAGCGCTTTACAGCTAGCAGTCAACACGGCAGTGGAGACTAAGCCGGCGACTGGTCTTCCCCTACCCCGCTGGCAACAATCATTGGACAATGAACACCGAAGCCTGTATACAAAATATATCAATTACACGTACTTCGTGAAAGTTAGCTACAGCTCACTGCCGTCAGGTTGAAGCCCTACATTTAGCGTCACAGTATATTTCAAAACTGTGGTGGTTGAATAACACTTTTATATTTCGAAACTGTGGTGGTTGAAATAACACTTCTTCTGGTAAACTAATATTAATAGACCCGTACATTCAAATTTTGCAGAGAATCTATCAATTGATCTTCTCAACGATGCAGGCAGTGCCATATGCACATACTTCAGCAAACCTGCCTTCAATTTCTCCGCTCTCAAATCTCGTGGCAATAATCCCGTTCCCTCCTTTCATCAAGCACTCGCCAACCATCCTCTCGATGGCTGCATTCCGGCTGTCATATAACATTTTCGTAAAGGTTCCCACCTCACCGCTAATCAACGATTTGAAATTGGCCCCAATGTCGGCAATGACATTGCGAGAACGGACGGTGAGTCCATAGACAGTACTGACAACACGTACGACGCAATAACCTGGGATATCGTTCATGGTACTGATGAGAACACCGCGTGTGTCTCCAAATGAGTGGACATCGAGAGCGGCGACAACATCCTTCGTATTTTTCTCCTGATTCCGTGGCATTTTCAGGACAAGTATATAGGCTCCGGTATGGGATAAACAGCGGCTAGGCTTGAAATTGAATGACATTCCGAACGAGCAATTCCACATTATATAGGCTTGAAAAGGATCGAGTGCTAATTAGAAGGTTTTTTTTTTTGGATAGGATCGATATACTACTCAATACAAAACGTGTAAATACTGTACGCTGTACATACGCATGCATATGCCGCAGAGATATATTTCCATGCGTATCCACAGTGTACAGATCTACACCAATTTGTCGGCGAACGGTCTGTAGGTCATTGTATTTACTTCTTGTTCCTCTTCTTAAGTCCGAATGTTATCTTGACCCCGTGCGGTAGGAGCTCGGATCGCGTCTACTCATGCTTCTTCAAAGTGTGATAACTTGCTGCGGGTTCAGATCACTGCAGCGACATTGACTCGTACGGAAAGCAATAAATTGAACATTCGCGTGGCCACTAAGCAAGTACCCTGCATTATCTGCTGAGATGTGGCATGCGACTCCATAGTACGTCATTTATACGCATACGTATATATATATATATATTTATAATATACTAGGGGTGCACAGTACGAATATTCGGTAAAGTTAGGGCTGCTCCGAATACGAATATTCGCAGTAATCGGCATTATTCGTATTCGTTATTCGCAAGCCCCAACCGCTGCGTATTCGCTACTTTATTCGCAAATCCTGAGTAGTGCGAATAATATTCGTAATTTATTCGGCGAATTATTCTCCGAATATTCGCATCTAATCACGTGCTCAGGTGTATTCCCCCTAATAAATTTAATTCACAGTTTCAAGAGCCAAGATGGCCCCTTACAGCCTTCCACCTCAATGTGATGTAAGGAGTAAATTGATAGCGAGCTGCGCACTTTTCTTGCTCTGTGTATATAGGTGTCAGGAGCGGGCCTGAAAGTGCAGTCTTGCGTTGTGTGGTTTGCGTCTTTCGTTTTGCGGTTTATGCCTCCGCTGTTCATTTGCTTGTCGTTTTGTGCCTTAATGCCTTTGCTTCTTCTTTTGTTGGAACCGTAATAAACTATGAGCAGTGCTTCTGAGGTTTAGGGTTTCAGGGTTTCAGGGGTTGCGAATAAATATGCGAATAACGAATATTCGGAGCAGCCCTAGGTAAAGTCGAATATGAATAAATTGTTGTCGGCTGCTTACATAATATGCGTTATTCGTATTTATTCGTATTATTCGTAAATCCTAAATATATAGTACCAACATCCTCAGATTTATATTCGCAAGATCATGCTTCCAGGAAAGAATCGCGAGGGCTGGTGGAGGTCTGAGAACATGGTTTGTTACAGAAAACTATCCCATTGTTTGAAAAGCAACATCCCGACTGTATCGGTCTCTTCCTATTTGACCAATCGTCGAATCATCAAGCCATGCCGGCAGATGGCCTGCTGGCACATACACTTAACGTCGGCGACATGAAACCGGAACCCACACGAGATGGCTGGTTTGTGGGCCCCGGTGGTGAGGTCGTCATTCAGCCGATGGTCTATGGCGAGAACCACATCGATGAAACGAAGAGAGGCATTAAAAAGGGCCTCAAAGCAATTTTGGTGGAAAGGGACCTGTGGAAGGAGGGGCTGCGCAAGTCTTGCGGGAATGAATCAAACGCGGAGAACAGGTGCTGTGCTGTTCATGTCCTTGCGAATCAGCCAGACTTCCGAGCTCAGAAATCTAGTATTGAAGAAGTTGTAGTGGGATCTGGGCACACCTAACCCGTGACATCCAAGGTCCTGCGCGTCCAATATAACGCGTTCTAATCTCTTTTCTCAGGATCCTAACTTTCGCCAAATCGTGAGCGCGACATGCTCCAACACTGATACAGATCAAGCAGAAAATTACATATGTTGATGAACTCTGTGACTTGGTGCAGGGCTGCACGGAGATAATTGGTAGAGTTAGCATGTCTGCCAATGATGAAGTTTATCTCTCAGTACTTAATGTCTCCAATAATGTATCGTCGCCTGAAGCTCTCTCGCAGCATGAGGAAAAGTCAGACGCATTCGCCCCGCGAATTCTAGGCAGTGGTCGACCCCTACATCATATTTGACTAATGGATCTGTGTCGTCATCTGAATCCACACATAATATTGACACCATGATACGTGCAAAGGAAATGTCGCTTAGACATAGCTCAAAAGTTTGCATGCTTCTATTATTTCAATCCAAGTTTGATCTCAATGGCAATTATACCAAAATTCTCTGTCACCCAAGCGGTACAAAAGTATATCCAAGCACGTCAACTCCTATTCCCTCGACTAATTTATCAGGACTTAATCCAATAGGCCTACAGTTTTCGGTTTATGAAGACAGAATTGAACACGATCACAAGATGCAAGTCTTCAACGTCTAACTCTCACTGACAAGAAATGAGCGGGAAAGACACGCCCCTGATTACTTCAGGCCTGCACAGCTGTTGGCGAAATAACAAGACGCTTATCGAATTAATTGAAGGACTTCGAGAACTGCGAATTTCATAAGCATTCACTACTCGTTGTTCCAGACTCAGAGATAGCCTTAAACATAATCGTGAGAAAACGACAGAAATGTTATTGATTCAACATTTGGCATAATAAGCATGGATACCAGCTCACATCAGCCTACTATCGTCAGTGATGCAAACTCATTCGTCACGAGACTTACGAGATTGGTTCTGAGGCCGACTATAATAGTACGCTTCGGAGCCTTTCTCATGATATTAATATTCCGACGGCCTCTTCGTATGGCCTTTTGAACTCCCCAAGGAACGATGCGGCGCTATTAGAGTGGCGATGGAAAGCGCGCTGCATTCTCGGATTGGACTCGCACACTGGACCGGAAGCCCAATGCACGACCCGCATAAATCCCTAATATTCTCATCATTCTCTTCAGCGGCCTCAGGATCTTCCGCCGGTACAAGCTCGAGTGAGTTCAACTCCTCGGCATAGGAGGCTGACCTAGAATCATCATCATCAGCACAGTCAGACAAATCCACGCCCGAACTGGTGTCGCTGGCCCGTTAATGTCATGCTCGCTGAACCTGATCAGCGGCAAATGTTCCTGAAACAACTGCGGGGTATACGCTGGTGGCGGTTGCACGACAAATCTTCCATTACCATCATCTTGTGGACGGGAATAAAAGGATACCAAGTGCTTAAAAGGATGCCAAGTGCTTGCACAGATATCGCGAATTAAGAATGAATGACGGACAGCTGCACAACCATTGGTCCTTGTCGGTATGATAGACTTCGTCGCGTTTAACTATGGTGTTCTGATTAATGGCTTCAGTACACTTTCTCCATAAATGCACGAAGTCTTTGTATGCGCTGGGCTTCTCGCGCCCTGCCCCTACTTGTGAATACAAGTGAGTGCGAGAACGAACTAGCCCCAATATAAGTCAGGACATCAAGCCTGAGTTTAACGAATCGTGACGCATAATCCTTCTTTAGGATTCTCCAATGACTCTCCAATCGCATTGAACCCTAAATCCGTCTTATCATTACCCCGTGAGGAGATAAGGCGAAAGGCTTAAATCCGTCTGGACAATGACAACGACCAGAGTATATGTCTCCCAGTTCAACCATGACGACCGGGGACTTCGTTCACCAGAGTCTTTGCCACATACTATTTGTTTTGTCGAGGGTTGGTCGAAAATATTGTCATCATCAAACCGTGTCCGTCTGACATTTCCTGTCCACATACTTGATCAAGATGTCTCTGCCTGCTACCTATCGAGCAGTCGTCTGCCATGAGTATGGCCAGGCTCCGACGCTGGAGACACTTCCGATGCCAGAGGCAGTGCACGGCAGTGTTATTGTCAAAGTACTAGCAGCCGGGTGTGATCCCACTGCCCAGCACACACTATACAGCCCGCGGAACCCATATTTCAGCAATCCAACTCCGTTCATTCCCGGGAACTGTGCCGTGGGCCGTGTCGCGGCTCTCGGACCCGACGCCACCACCCTTGAGGTGGGCAAATTGGTGATCGTGGAGCCGTTTGTCCGCAGTCGTGATGACCCCGATGCGCAGATCCTCAAGGGTCTGTTCGGTGGACCGAGCCCAGCCGCCCAAAAGCTCAGCCAGGAGCATCTCTGGCGGAACGGCACTTGGGCCGAGTACACTCGCGTGCCCCTGGAGAATTGTTATGCGCTGGATGAGAAGACCTTCTTGAGTCTGGGGTACGAGGTCACCGAGCTGCAATGGCTATCCAAGCATTTTGTCGCTTACGGGGGATTCCGTGCCATCGATCTGCGGCCGGGAGAGACGATTGTGATCTCGCCGGCCACCGGGAACTTCAGTGGCGCGGCAGTCGAAGTAGCGTCCGCCATGGGAGCGCGAGTCATCGCCGTGGGACGCAATGCGGAAACGCTACAGAAACTGGCCGCGATCAGCCGAGTGTATCCCGTACAATTGACGGGGGATGCGGAGAAGGATGTTGGTCTGCTGGCACAGTTCGGAACAATTGACGCCTTTATGGACTTTACGCCGAGTAACATGGCAAGTCCACTGCACCTACAAACGTGTCTGACCGCGCTGAAGCCCTATGGTCGAGCGGTGCTGATGGGATTTGCCTATGCGAATCTGTCGGTAAATTACGCTCAGTTGATCCTCAAGAATATCACGATCCGGGGAGCCTACATGTACGAGCGGAGCGACGTGAGAGAAGCAATCAAACTCGTCGAGCAAGGATTGCTCAAGGTCGGAAAGCAGGTATTCAATCTCTCAAGTTCAAGCTCGATGACTGGGAACAAGCCGTCCAGACGGCAGGCGCACATAAGTCTTGGGGCCAGCAGGTTGTCTGTCAACCCTTTGAGGAATAAATATCGAATGATGGAGGTCTTGACCGATGGTCATATTTAGATCAATGAATAAACCACTCATAGAATCTGCACCGAAGTTCCTAAGATTGCTTCGTTGTTTTTGGTAGGAAAGTGCATTAATTGTGCCGTTCATGCTTCTTCCAGGTTTATTTAATGACCGTTATCATCATCATTACCAGTACCATTGTTATAGTTATCATTACTTATATTTGGGCAAGCTACCGATCCAGGAGAGAGCAGGTCAAGTAGTAGTATATGGTATAAAATTTGAGCAGGAATTCTCTAAGCATAAACGAATACGGGATGAATTCGAATAATTTACGTGATCTAGAGGTTGCGCAGCTGTTCTGCGGTTTTCCGCAATGAATCATGCCAGACCGAACGTCCAAACCAAACAAACGATCACATTTTCTTTTCCAAGACGGCAAATTACCAAAAAGAGAGTGAAAGATGACTTGGGACCGACCCGCGATCTGGCCGCGGAGATGCAATCGACGGGAGAGTCGTTCGGGATCCGAATCCCGCCATCGATCGCTGGCGTGAGCTGACGAAATCCTCGAAGCCGAAATCGAAGGATCCTCTGTCAGATCCGTAGTTGCCAATATCCACATACGACAGGTGGAATGGCTGGATTCCTTATCGGAGGACGGTATACTAATAATAGAAGCAGTTTGCTGTTGTGTTTTTACGATATATATAGATGAGCTGTTGTTACTTGCATCCCGTTTTCCGTTAGGAAGGTTTGCTGGGCGTAAGAGACCAAGCTTTGGGTTCAGGGTAAGACGAGATTGATGACCGCTCCGAAGGAGAAGCCGATCATGGTCAACGTTCAAGATGATAGTCATTTTGATGTGCTTATTGTCGGGGCCTGGGGTGTTTTCGGTCTATAAATTCATCATATAGGCTGATGACCGGCCTCTGGATGGCTGAGCTGAGGATCAAAAGCTTATTATTCGACAGAAAAGGCACGGCTCTCTCGTGGGCTGGGCCGAGATCTGAGATAGTCGGCATTGCCACTGTTCTGCAGCAGCACGGTGTCCGATTTGGCGAGTGGTGTCGCTACGTACGCATTTCTTTTTCTGTTCGCAAGAACTGCACGATCATCAGCAACGCCGGCAGGGTCTTGAAAACGGTATGACCCGTCTTGATGCTCTCAACTGCCGGGACGATGCCAACTCGGCGAGCGGTCCGCGACTGGTGCGACTAGATTATCGCCCAACAGACCAGCTTGACGCTGGGAATGCGGGTTCCAAGCCATTAAGCCTATCGCCTGTGCAACGCCGTCCCCAGTGAGACGCAAGCCCTTGTTGAGAGTGATGGTCTCTGGCGGTTGCTAGTCTTCGAGGAGGAGTAATTTCCGGGCTCGGAGCTCTATCGCTGATATCTAGTTACTAATTGCGATTACATAATCATCCAACGAGCTGAGCTGTATGGTTTAATAAATTTCCTTTCCTATACAATCCAGTGCTGTCTTTTCTAAAGTCAGTAGCTTGCTTACAAGGTAATAAATGCTAGATTTGGTAAGTTTAACAGGCCAAATATCAGCTAGCCCATATCTGTCGGTCCATAAATCGACTCTGCTATCTTAATCTATCAGGGAGAATTAATGCCAGAAAATCCCTAAATGAGATGTGCGAATTATTATTGTGGACTGCATTTGGCTGTTCCGTCTATCATGCACCACCCGTTACGCCAAGCTGCACAAGACATCTTCTCCACATAGTCCTTGTACTTCTCTCTTTCCGCCGGAGACGGCCACCGTATCGCTTCCTGTTCCAGGTGGCTCGTAAAGATCGCACGCATGACTCGTTTCGTGCAATTTGCAATAGTCCCTACTCCCAACCCGGACCAAATGGACACTTCGAACATCGACGCACCATTGCCATAATAGCCAAATCGATACAGAGTGATAGCAACCTGATGCTCCACACTTACTGTCGTGCTGTCATGCCCAAGAACACATCTGTCGCCGATAGTCGTTCCACAAGGTGATCGAACGTCTGGGGATACATTCGGAGAGACCTTCGGAAAAGGTCCGGGCGAGTAAACTTATACTCCGTCAAAATTACGTCTAGGTTATGCCTCGATTTCATAATTCTCTCTCTCTGAGTGAGATAGCGTTTACCAACAACGTGGATTGCCATTTCTAGAAACGTGTCTGATACCATGGTATCCATATCTAAATAATTATCGGAATCACAGCTGCAATCTAAAAGTGAACCACTTGAGTGGTCGCTGCTGTCGGACTGAATTGACTCCGAGTACGAGGCTTCATCGAAAGCAGAGCTAGACGAGACACTCTCTATATCTATATCCGAAGAAATACTCGTAAGAGATTCTAAACTGTCCTTCTCGTCATCATCATGATGGGGACCAGAGTCTGAATCTCCGCTATCTAGACCAAAGTCGCAGTTCGAACCACTCGAAGCTTCTGCTAAAAGTTCATCCAGCTCTAGTTCAAGATAACTTTCATAGGATCCTTTAATGTATATGGTTAGTTAGCATATGAACGCTCGTATTGTCGCAGACCTACCAGATGACGACCTATCGATATCGTCGTCAATCTCTTCCATTGCACATTCCGTAGACAGAGCGAGACCGTAACCTGTCACAAGGCTCTCCAAAACAGACTGCCTATCAGATAACTCTGGCATATTCTTATATAATTCTATGCGCGTTACGAACTGTGAACAAACATTCGTCAATCCAGTGAGTCCATGCGCGAGTCCCATGGGGAGACACGGATGAGGCGTACACTAAGCACGCTATTCCGAATATAGTTAGTGGGCGACGCGTAGTCACGTTGAATTATGGGCCCGGCACTAGCACGTGACGAGTTTGATGGATTGCGGCTCCGGAGCTGCAACTCTTCAACTCTTGAATTAACTGGCCGGGTAACTCTTTAGTAAACCGTTGACTAGTTGACCCGTACGTGAAACTCCCTTATTCCTTGCCAATTCAGAGTGACACAATTTCGCTTATTGCGCCGCCCCAACTTCCAATTGTTGGCTAAGATCTATGAAAGGAGCGACCACAATAGTGATACGGCCATTTTCAAATTCATACAGAGACTTTAGATAGATAATATCTGATATTTCTGCACCAGTGGACAAGAGCACAGGGAATGAATGCCCAGGATTAGAGATTATGGTCTGGGTGCAGCTGATAGTAGCAGTGATCTGAAGCTTCCAACAGCTTTGGTTCACCTTTTTGGAGCTTGCCACCGATCAGTAGAGTCCACAGTACATCTTCAGACCAGCTTTCCTAGAGTATGCTTTAGTTGTCGATTTGCGCCATTTGCCGCCCCTCACGCCAATCCAGCCATTGCGGAAGCGGAAACCCGCAGCATAGTGCGCTATGGTGCACATCGAAGTGCGTTAGCTCACTCTGGGGTATACGACTATGACAGTGGCCGTATTCAGAATCGACAAATGTTGTGGAACTTGCCGGTTGCTTCGTTTCGGCCGATATCGGGGCACAGTTTTTTTGTTGAATAGAATAAGGTTTAGTCCGCGCCGCATCTGGTTAGGGCTGTGACACCAGAACCTCCTGGTTTATTATCGCAACCATTGACACCATCGAATCTCAAGCAATTCCACGAGTAAGCATCTATACGCTGTTAGAGATGGACGATTAGTGGTCAGCTTTATCCAGAGTATTTAACTGCCGCTCCCTTTTTATATTACGCAAAGTTCAACAGTCAGAGAAACTTTCCCAGGTTGAGGCCCGTTGAGTATCTCTGCTACCATATCGGTTCCAGGCGGGAAGTCTGTCTCAAAGCCCGTCTCATGTTTGTTAAAACTGCTTGACGGAAACGCCATCGAAGGAGCTCATCTCTCACACTGCGCTCGTCATCCGGAGCTGGACAAATTGGATCAAGCATCCTCCCATCCACCCCGAAAGGATCCTCAGCGAAACAGACTATCTTGTAATTGTCATCCAGATTGATGGAAAAAGAATATATCGAAATCCTGACGGATATTAATCTCAACAATATGAGAAATTACTAGACTAGGTTGGTATCAGGGTGTTCATGTGGGATTAATAAGGCTTTAGGTTATCGGCGACTATATAGTATCGGCGCCGATTTTTGCCTATATAGTATCGGCAGCCATTTGTTTGTCTATACTATCCCCGATAATTATCGGCGGCCTTTTGCTTTGTCGATACTATCCGAGATATCACCAAATCGTGACTATATAGTGTAGGGAACCCAGCCCTATCAATCGACAGCGATAGTTTGTACCCGCCAAGAATCACTAAACTTATATATAACTTAGTTTTTCTTTTTGTACGAATGACGTATATGCGTGATCGTGAAAAGTATACATCAGTTTCAGGATACACGCACGCTTAGGGGGGATTCTTACGATTCTAATGTAGATCCTACTAACGAAGATTTTATCATTCATTCCTATCTTATCTTACAAGATCCTTCAAAATTGCTGGGTTTCCCTGTCTTGTAAAAAATTCAAGTCCAGAGGACAACTCGATATAATGAGACAGTAACAGCGTCGTTCTTCCAGCGAAGTGGGCTTACTGTGACGGATCCATTACTCTATGATCGACTGATGGAAAATCGTGATGCGAGATGAGCTGCACCGAAGAACGAAGATGGCTTCGACGATGTATGAGGTTCTGACTGATGCGCGGACTCGGATCAAGTTGCGAAGCGAGTAGAGGAAAGTCGTATGAGCGATCAAGGCATATGTTCACCCAAAAATTGAGGATGAAGTTGATCACGCAAAGATCGGGAGATGGTGAGACACAATATAACGGTCCTAGATGAGGTCGCGCTCTTTGGTGAATAGAGTACATCCATTGGCATGTGGACTCAGACCCGCGACATGTTTCTCGGCAACAGCTAGCACATTCGCAACTACAAATGCAGCAAGCTAGGAAGGCTCATGGACTATATTATCCAATTTCTGATATCCGAAACAATCAAAAGGGTTAAGCGTTTGGACCAGTCTTTAATTTTCCCGTCTCGATCTCCTTCGCCAGCTGCTCAAGCCTACTTGTAGCTTTTGCGCCCGTGAATGACTTCCAGACTGGCTCGCCATGCTCGAATATCTCATCTATTTCCTCCAATGTGCGCTGTTTTGTCTCAGGTGCTGCAAACCAAATGTGAATGAACGCCATGACGTTGAGAGATGCGAAGATGAAAAACAAGCGCCAACTGATAGAGCGAAGCAGTGGTGGGACGGCTAACGCGAGCATATAATTGAAGACCCAGTTAGATGCTGTAGAGAGGGAGACAGATCGCACACGGATCCGGAGCGGGACAACCTCCGCTTGATATATCCAGGATACAGGTGCCCAGGTCATGGCGAACGATCCAACAGTGAGGTAGGAGCAGGCGAGAATGGTGCGGCTTACTGCGGGGTGGTCCATTACCAGCCAGGTGTTCGGCTGGTTCGTGACAGGATTGGGTTCGCCATACTGCATGAGCAGACCGCCGATAAGGTATAGCCACAACGCCATCGAGAGAGCGCCAAGGAGAAGAGCTGGGCGACGGCCATACTTGT
>JAJLTN010000294.1:0-12301 GCA_030568215.1 Lipomyces kockii
TTTTATATTTATTATACTGATACAATGTTGCTGTGGATTGCTAGAATAAATAAAATCTGAGAGTTGATATTTTGTGAGCCGCTCGCTTGGGTGGTCCGCTCGCTTGCCGATCACGTTAATGCAGATACTGCTCGGATTTTTCACAGATTGTTGGTTGTGACACTCATTTTCCGGCTGTCTGGCACTTAGCCAACGCCTATATCCGGCGTTGTAATGTATGCAATACACGCATTCCATTTGGGCACGAAATAACCCTTTCGTGTTGTGGGCGTTGGGCGGGTGTCTGCACCTACCAGTTGTCCCCCTTATGGGTGAAAAACAATCAACCTTCCATTTACTCGTCATTAGGTGCGCTCCCAAGAGCGTTAGTGACCAGCAATTTTTCTATTAGAGACCATCAATTTTTTCTAGTGATCTAGAATAACTCCCAACCGGACATCAACAAAAATTCTTAGCTAGGAATTTATTGTACACAAAGTAGAGTACACATAGTGTGCACTTGGACGTACTTTGATAACCGAGACAAAGAGACTTGATCGCTACGAAGCACTGTAAATTTATTGGGATAACTAATCCAAATTAATTTTAGCGAACGAACATTTATGTACGTGACTGTAGGGTTAGTGATCACATTACTAAATCGAGAGTCTTATAGATGCTACTCAAGAAGTAAAAGAGGAAGGGTGCTCAGGGCACCTGACGTCGATGTATGCGCTGTCGAGTTATTCATACAGTAATTCCAGCAGTACAGCTATTTTGGTAGGTAGTCTCCCTAAGCCCTCTCCCTACAAACATTTACGAAGTGTGTCGCAATGGACACTAAGTACAGTTTGAGCATGGAGTTTTTAAACAGCGCTTCAACGATTTTGTCCTCCATCCCAGCGATCCTCCATCCCAGCGATCATCAAACAACAATCTCTTCACCAAAGGATTACCTAGGGTCCGTTTTCAAGATCTCAGGCGTGGACTGCAAATGAGTCAGTGAAGTGCAGCCTGAGGGGGAGTGTGAGAGATCGGTGTTTCAGAGGTAGATCAGTCTCCACTTCCAGTGTGGTGGGACTCTGTCCTCGGTTTCTTCCGAGGTGGAACTACCCCGCTTTTCTGGCCACTGGAGATTTATTGAATTGACGGACAATCCGTCAATTCAATCAATTCGACAATCCGGTTGAATTGTTTACCAGCCTGGACGGTATGATTCGCCGATTCGAAAAAGCGCGCCGGCATAAGGGGGATGCAAAGTGGGTGAAACACTGAGGCATTGTATTGGTTTTTGTCCGACGTACCACGCCGGTTTTCCCATTACATGGACAAATAGTCCAGCAAATGCGTGTCTCGGAGGACGCAAGCTCTTGACCGGGGAATAGTTGTAACACCCGTCGCCCACAATCATGACGAGCAGTATTGATCAACTGGTTGACGTCATGGAAATCACACAACTATATATGTGACAAAGGTGATACCTGTGTAACAGGGAAATGCATGCGAAATGTGTGATAACGTGATACCTCTATGTGTGATAACGGCTTACTTGTGAATATTCCTGTTTCCAAAAAGTAGATGGACAGCAGGAGAGGGAAGATCAGGGCATAAGAGGACCTGCTTGGCCTGCCTTGATGAAGCAGGCTTCAATAAACACTTTTAGTGACAGTAAAAGCTATCGTGTAACTTCCTTCACCCTCTCTCCATTCTCGTGCTACCATACCGCCTTTGACTGTGTGGTGTACGTTACACCGCATGTGAGTAACGGCATCAGGAATTGACCGAGAAAGAAGTACCCAAACAACAAGGTCGATTCGAGGTCGGTTAAATCGACGAAGGTAATCGTGCTTTATCTTCCGTCAGTGCGATTCAACAATCATCGTCGTTTTCAGAACAGGAATTTCCGTTTCATTGACCGATCGTGCCCATAGGACCCACTGACTGGGCTGATACCAATTGACCCAGAGGTAGGCCCACAATCGAAAGTAATTCCGCGATGTGCACCAGTAATACATTCCAGCAGCACAGCTGCGATGAATATGCTCTGCAGATCGGTACGAACCATTTTGGTCAGGGATTAATGGGTGGGAATTATAGTGCCGAGAAAACATATCAAGTACCGTCTCCTGGTCATTGGCTTTTGTCGTTTCCATTCGACCTTGGGGAACAATATTCTCTGACCGCGAGGGGCAAGTGCAACGACCATATCGATGTTCGCCGATAGGGCGATTTGTTGGCATCGAACCCCAGCAAATTTCCAGGTCTGGGATTATCTTTTGGGCTTCCAGGGATTTGTATTCTCCTTGAGTGTTGATTTGACGTGAAGACGTAAGCTTAGTGCGAATCGCTCTTCGAGCATGCCAGTAACATAACTGGATTCTCGCATTTGGCCATACCTGGCGTATTGCCGCAATCTCAGACAAGTCTTTGTCGGTCCCAAAAAATGTCGGGTCGAATCCAGAATCTTGAAGCGGTCGTAAAAATTGATCCAGAATGGCCGTGGTTGCTCCTGGCTCTGCGCGACACACACCATGGCCGTTGTCCTTAAAAGTATCCATAAAGCAGTAAGCCAATGGGACTCCCGTGCCATCGACTTCAGCTAGGATTGCAAATAAGGTCATCCCCATGTTGTTTGTCCCAAAGGTCGCATCAATTGCCAATTCTTTCGTACGTGAGGCAAGCGCGCTGATGGAATCAGAAATGTAAAATGCCATTCCACGGACATTGGCTGCAACATACATGGATGATTTATAGCCGGAGTGTTCCAAAAGCAGACTTTGAGCTGAAACTAAAGGATCTGGGTCACGTCGCCATATGCTTGAATTCGCTTGCTGCCACTGGTAATAGACTTGCTGAGGAGTTGCAAACACCCACCCAGACGGCTGTGCCGCTTGCAAATCCCTGTATATCTCTGCAGGAGTAGAGAAGGCGTTTCGAGCTCGAACAAATTCTAACACCGCTGGGGAAAGTTTGCGGTCCATGTATGGTGCATGATAACTGTGTCGCAATGTGATCTCCAATGTACGACCTTCGAGTGACGGTTTGAAAGCAAGGTAGCTTCGACATGAAAACCGCTCCATCCTTTGTGCATCGCGCTGTCCTGTCGCCACCGAAAGTGGAACACGATCAGCATCCTGAGAACAAAAATACACGTACGTAAGGTACTCCGAGTTAATACTTCGATGCCAAAACCGAAAGCCACCTTTCCTCCAAATCATTTCCGCAAGCATATTGATTGCATTGTTTAAAGGAGACCTATCAGTGGAGCCATCCTGTTGTATGGGCAGCCCGGAAGCGAAACCAACAGGTAGACTATCCATATTGAAGACACGCTTGAGATCAAGACAATGTGTTTGATCCTGTAGTAGACGCGAATATTAGCAGAAGAAAAGTAAAAGGGATTAGAACTATACAGGGTGGTTCCATGAATAAATCTCTGCCTCGAAAGTATCCCAGTCATCCTCCTCTAGGTCTCTTTTCTTGCCGTGCAGATTACATAGCTTCTTCGTTCGTCCGAATCTGTTCGCCTCAAAGCTCTCAGAATCACGAAACACGCCACATTTAGAGCACCAAATTCGATTTGCCGAATTGATGTCAGCCATGATCAGAAAATAAAGAAAATTGGATTGCGAGAAGTGCAACAAGGTTAGATGACGGGAAGGTGAGCGAGGCGAGAAGAGGGCACGTAAACAAACAAAATGGTAAACAAACGCACGCACTAAATTAGAATCACGTGACCCGAATTTTGGGGGGGAGGAGTTAGCTTCTTCAAAATTCGCAGTTGGATTGCGGCTCCAGAGCTGCAAACCCGTCAACACTTGAATTAACTGGCCGGGTAACTCTTTAGTAAACCTTGACTAGTTGACCCGTACGTGAAACTCCCTATTGATGATGTTTATGCCTTGTTTGGGCCGTCAATCCAAAGTTAATTCTGAAGGGTTAGGGTATTCATTTTGGGAAGGAAGTGCCGCGGAGATATCAAAAAATCCCACTAAATAAATATTTAGCGCGAGTTCCCGTTCACTAACCCGAATGAGATTTCAAGTGAAGTAAATCCAGGGGTTCCGAAGTCGCTCAAGGTTTAGGGGTGATATATTTTCGCCGACTAAACTTTTTGCACCATACAAAAACTTCGAGTTATGGCAGCTTTGTGCAGAGGCCATCGATCGTAAAACTGTCATCAAACTGGACGAAGTCTACCACGCGGACAAAGAAAAATGGGTTTGCAGTTGTACTTGCTGTCATTCGCCTCTTATCCTTCAGCGCTGTTGGGCTCATCGCAGTAATTATTCAATATTTAAATCCAGCATTATTCCACGATGCCGTCATCGATCGGCGCCAGATGCTCGTATTTCGATCTTCTGGTTCACGGACGAATATACGTTTAGTTCAAATAGACATTGTATATGTGGATACTTCAGGGTTCACAAAATCCATCGATCAAAATGCAGACAATCAAAACAAGTTGAATGGCTGAGGCAACTGCGGCGTCTAGTAGGATGGGGAACATGGTCAGCCGCCGCCCTAGTAATCGAGGCAGATGTATCGCGGACGCTAGACACAAGGAATCCCGTCAATCGAATGCCCTGCATCGAGTGATTCTTCGCACCACCTCCATCATCCAAGTTGGGACAGGTTCCGCTAATATTTACTGAGGAGTAGGTGGCTCGCCTTACTTAAGGGGCCTGCGTTAATGTCTACCGACGTGCTACGATCGATATCACCCACTTTCACTTCAGCAGGCTGAAATGTAGCACCAACATTGTGGTAACGCTCATAGCCAACATGACGCTGAGGAAAACACATTGTTTAGGGTTCTGAAACGCCAAGTTAGATTTCTCTCAAGAGCAGGAAGAGCACAAGGAAATGCACGACTCAATCGAAAAGTTCTCCGCATATGTCCGTGCTACCCGGACCGACAACTCGAAGTTCGATGCGACCGTCACTTCTTTAGGTACTCGCGAGTGCAAAGACAGAGCTATTGACCCTTCTAATTGAGCATCTTGGAGCCTCCAAACTTCGTGGCGTGTTCTCAGAGCTTGTGATCAACAACGTGACAGAGGGTATGCAAATATACGCGTCAAAGCATTCGTGCCCTTCGTGGCCCTACCTTTTATCGTGGGGCATACGCCGCCTTAGTACAGATCCTGTATGTACAAAAAATAACCGGTGCTGCATGGGCCCTCGGGAGGGTGCGAGAGGTAAGCCCCGCATTACCCTGCTTTACCCTGCCATTTGTTGCACGGGAGCGCTGCGCCATAGTTAAGGTGGGAGCGGGAGGCTGCCCCGGGTAAGTGTGTTTCAGCCAATGGGACGCCAGGATAAGAGTTCCAAGATGAGGCCGACTTGCCAGAGACCAGACCTGCACAGTCGTTTTGGCCATGAGGGGTCCATGCGGACAAAATCCAATCACGCCAGAGCCATATGGTCGGGTCGTAGATACGTACTCTAGGAAACACAGTTGAATGATTATATTCACACGTATTGGCACGTAATGACATGCTGATCTTTACTCAAGATTAGCTATAGGCAAAATACGGATCTTACGTTTTGATTCCTCCACTTCTTACATTACATGGCAGCTAAATCTTTTCAAATATATGAAAGATAAAAACCTCAACATGTCGGCGGTCCTTGTAGTCACAATGTCTATTTCGACGGGAATTAGCGTCTTCTGTTTAACTTTAGTCACTTATGGCATTAGTGCAGTCTGTGAGATAGAATCGATCGTCGTGGGACCCGCGAGACAAGCATCCACTGGAGGTACCAGATCGAGGAACCCAGGCTAAAATGTTTCTCCCAAGGGGGCAATGACGAATAATGCGTTTTAGGGTTCGGCCCTAAACAAGCCGCAGGGGGCAGTTGGCCGTTCAACTCGCTGCAACGCTTATCAGTTCCGACAACAGAATATCGAGTCTCCCATTCTATACCGTTAAACGAACCTCTGACACTCGTGGATAGCGTGATTCCTTTGCATAGAATGGATTTAAAATTAATAATTGTGGGCGGACGTATATGGCGCCAATCGCAACTTTAGAGGCCGGTAATCAGCCGCTTACCGTTCGGCTGGAGTTTGGCGGAATTATAACTAGAATAGTAGATGTATGTTGGGCCGGATATACTCCGATCTTCCGGAAAATAGGCCATGGATACTGATGCTGACAGCACAGTCATCGGGGCATTTGACCTCGGCACGCCTGCGATTGGTTCTGCTTTCAACCGCTTTCTGTGACTTGCAGCAAGGATGCTTTGAATAATCCATCAAACATATAAGAAGACCAAGTGGCCCCAGCCATGATCCGACGCGACACAAATTATCTCTTCCGATGGAGTTAGCACGCTTTCGTATGATTCTCGTCGTGTTTTTCTCATGCTTCTGCATTCTTGGCATACGAGCCAGCGCTTCAGCGGTCGACCATTGTCCTGACCGAAGAGTAGCTCCGACTCCCTCGACCTCCGTGCTTAATGTGAGTATATGGCTACTATTTTTTGCTCTGTAGATAATCGCGTCCGACTGATAACACCATTAGTTTGATCATATTACAGCCGTAACGTCTATCGCGCCCGTACCCACAAATTTTTATTATTCAGATTACCTTTATCTGAGTGAATTTCAGCTTCTCAATTGCTCATGGTTCTCGCCAAACTCCTCAGATGCAAAGGCTTGCTCATCGGGTAATATTGCCTTGCTCTCCACTGGCAGCGGTTCCATGGTCTTCGGTACTCCGGATAGTGATACGTTTTCAAATTATCGATATATGAACCTATCGTCTATGGTGAGTGCCATATGGAAACAGTCAGAACTCCCCTCGGCAAAATTCCTTTAACTGATACTTTTTAAAGCGAGTTACCAACCTCGAACAAGCTGATGTATCTGTATTGCTGCAATTTGTACCTCCATACGCCCATGGCGAGTTCTCATATGCATATTCAACCTATCAATTCCAGGTTCCTCGAGGAAGCTCTATGCTATTAATAGATGATCTTGAGAAAGCAGGGTTGGCCTACGTCCAAACACTCCTCTTTACTTCTAATTTATACATCAATGGGACGACAAGTGGCTCAGCAAGGTAACTTTTCGGCACACTCCACCTTTGATAATTTGTAGGCTGACACCTTACTAGTGTTGCTTTTGATGACATTGAAATGGTCGTGCCCCAGACACCACCAAGCCGTCATCACTCGTATACACCGACTCCCTTGTCGACAGGCTGTCCGACAACAGCTGTGACTAGCTGCGTTGCCTGCGCGCCTCCGACTCCAACTCCCACTACGCAAGTTCTTACGGTATGTTTTAGCAGTTAAGAAGGGCCATATCGGCAATTATGCATATGTTTGACATGCATCTAGTTTGATAACATCAAAACGGGCCCATCTGGTAGCGTCCCTATGAAGGCGCACTATGAAGGATTTAACTTTTCTCCAAGTATAACCGTCGTATGCTCTCCTGGAAACAATGAATATGGTTCAAAGCGGTCTTCTGGTCCCAATGCGCTTTACGGGAGCGGGTCCAGTCAAGGTGATGGCTTCGGGCTGATATCTTTTTCGACTGAGCAGACGGCCTCGTTCAACATATCCGAGTTCTATGTGACCATATTCAATCTTTCCGACCCCACATTTGCGCCTACGCAATCGGCCTCGTTACAACTGTCACTTAATGGTGACCCTAATTCCGTTACATTCTCCATTCCTGCAGCTGTAGAAATGTATAAAATAACTGCAACTGCGGCTGGAGGCGACAACTTTGCCGATATTCATGCAGTTAGTTTTCAAGCTTTCTTTAACGACTCTAGTAGTCCTGCAGGCATCATAATTGATGGCATAGAGTTTGTAAGACCTCATTATCCGGGGCTTTCGGAAAGTTGCATTGACGGCCTACGTACCTTGACAGTAAGTCCCGATTTGTCCTATGACAGAAACCTTCTAACTTGGACGTGTTAATAGTTTGACGACATAAACACGTCTTGCGGTAAAGGTAACATATCTGCTCCAGTAACGTGAGTGTCTCCTTTTAATCACGAACATATGATGCATTATGCTGATCAATATGTTGCAGTTACGACGACTTTCGCCTTCACTATCCAGAATCTCCGTACGAAGAGCCGTCTCCGTGGAATGTAGTAGCCGCTTCTCTCTTCGCAGCCAACTCGTCTGAAGCACTGGTAGCAGATGGTTCACGAAACATTCTTTACGGCGCGACCGGCACGGATGGACCGTTTGCCCTACCAGGAGAATTCTCGTTCGGAAGACCCACAGACAGTCTGTTGATAGACGAGCAACAAAGCCTGAAATCTAATGGCGATTTTGACTTTGATCTCATTTCCATGAGGTTAGGAATGGGCACTATCGACGCTGTGCCCAATGCATTCGAATTTCAGGTTACCCTGGACGGTTACGATAAGTGCGGAAACCACGTAGCACAAATGGTCAGGCAGTTCGTTCCCTTCCCAGGTACAGGAGGAACTGTAACTCACTTCACTGCTGGGATGTTTGCCGAGCTGAATTTTGTGGGGCTAAGGAAAGTACAAATGTAAGAGTCGCACCATGACATTGGATTGGAAAGTTCGTCATTAACATCCATTTAGTTCATGTGTTTCGCCCACGCTAGCTCCAGTGGGGGAACTAGTTATATATGCATTGCCTTTCTGGATCGATTCTGTGGAATATCGAAGATCCGGTTTGGAAGGTTCGTGTCCAGATAATGATTTTGATCATCAGTGAAATGCACCCGATATTTTGCGCGACTGGTGGATGTACGGGGATCATTATGATTTTACTTTTTATATTTAAACTTGGAATAAGTAACAAAAAATTTAAATACTCAGAGATTCTGCGATAAGGTGGTTTATTCTTATTCTTATTGTTATTTTTTATTTATTTATTTTATTTTTCTAAGTCTTAATTTTTATTTACTCTTTATTCTATAAAATAAGGGAATTTCTGGACGGAACACGCGCTACGCCTGTTTTGTCCATCGCGTTTGTATCCCATCGTACCTCTGTGCCCTAACCTGGCGTCGGCCCCCCAATTGTGAGGAACCCTGAATTACCCCGTCAATTAAAACAATATCTAACAATCATCGTCGCACCAGCTTCATTCGCGTCTTTTATGGTATACAAAATATCTACCCACATCTCCTCCAAGGTGGAAACGTCTTTCTCATTGTTTATCTGACGTTCATCTTCTTCACCTGTGCCGATGGCCGCATCACGCGGTGCCACTTGGATACTCGCATGAGAGCTGGAAAAACCAGCACCAAATACACTCTGCTCGTCGCCCATATGCCTCCCGGGTTGATCATCAGGTACAGGACAGGTACGCCGAGTGTGCCCAGCCCTTCGGCAGGATCCACATCGTCGCACCCTTTCTGCCCTATCTGCTGCTCGTTGCACAATCTCGGCAGACGTTGGGAGTCTTCGAGTTCCTCTGACCTTTTCTCCTAACCAAGACCGGGGGGTCATTTATCCAGCTATGGCAGTAGGGTCGAGATTCTGTCTAGAGACTGTGATAGCTGGAAGTGCACCCTGAATTCTCCAGCGAGGGTGAACTTGCGTAACTTGAATGGGCACACCAAGTTGTATCTGGTGCGAGCAAGGCAGAAGATATCGAATTCTGGTGGCGCACTTGCACTTAACCATCGTTCCAGGCTCCTCCTGAACGTGAACTTTCTTCACTACCTCGGCATGTATCAACTCCAACGTAGATCGAGATTGCCGAGCAGAGGATCGACGTTTCGACCTGCGTTCAGGGTTTCAGCCGAGTTGCTCTGAGCGCTGGCTGTTCCTGTGGTTCAACTTTTGGCCCGCAGTATAAAGCGTCCCGGCAGATGAACCTAAGTGCACCTTTCAAAGCACTGTGACTTCCCTCAACTCGAGAAGACGTGCTGATCCCAAAGTCCGGATAGTGCGATATGTGTAATTCGGTCCAGCGTTCTGCGGTTCCGTCTATCCACCATTGGTTGATGAAATAATCCACGGCTTTCGCCGGGAATTGAGTTTTTCAGTGACTCCAGCTCCTTCTTCAGATCTGCCGGGCTCATTGAGCTGGCCACCGCTTTGATAGCTTTCATAAAATCTTGGAAGCCAGCGTTGTCGAAATATTTCCGGCAGTTTTTCATGATGTTCTGTCAATATGCCAGCGACAGAGCTGGTTGAACGACGTAGGGAACACCCGGCCACGGCTGTCATGAGTGCCTTATCTGCGTCTGTAATTGCGACGGCCGGGCATGTTTCTGTGAATACGACTTCCTCTGACAATTGTTAGCTTCATCTTGCGCTCCGTATGCTGTCTGCTTACTCAACTGTTGCAAAACCCAGATATACGAATCCGTTTTCTCGTTCGTGACGAAGCATAATGCTATCCTTATTGTCCTCATGTTGCTGTCAATAGTGACAATGTTGACAAGAGGTAAGCTGAATCTGTTCGTTTTATACGTCGCATCGATAACTACCATTTGTCCGAATAGGCGGGCGGTTTGGACGTCTTCAGGAGAGCAGAAGAATAGAGCATCTAGTGCGTTCTCAGAAGTCAATTTCAGGCGGTATATATAGCCATCTGCCTGCAGTTTCTGTATGAACTTTTTAAAACGAACCCTCCATGGACATTGACTGAGCATCGTTCTTGCCTCTTTTAGACGGATCAAGCCATTGTCACCCAAAACTTTCCTTCTCCAAGGGAAGTTTTCCAGGGTCGTATTTATTGGCACATTTACAAGCGAGCAATAGTGTCTTCTGTTTGTTGCTGAGGTGACCATTTTTAACCGTAAAATTGTGCTGGATTGCGTACTGTTGTACGTATTCTCTAGCTTGATTGTCAGTGTCCAGTACATGGTAATTGCTGTAGTACGATCCATTATAGGTGCAGTGTAGACTAGGGATCGGCACAGATAATATCCAGGCCGATTTTGCTTTATCCATATCCGTATCCGTATCCGTGTAAAATGCTTGTATCCGTATCCGTATCCGTATCCAGATAAATTGGCTTTATCCGTATCCGTATCCACGGATAATCGGATATGACTAATGAATATAGGGCTTAATTGGAATGAAAACCTCTACGATCCAGCAGTCAATAAGAAGGGACTGTAATTCGCCGTAATGTTGTATCTATCCATTTGAATCAACCCACATACTCAGTACTCCGCTAGCCGAGAGTCTGTCCCTGCATTGAACATAACGACTGAGCACATCGGCTTGTCACGGATACTAGGCAGATGTTGTGTGTGGTACACAATGTACCTGAGTCAATGATTATTGGTGTTTAGAATATATTTGCGTATGATAGAACAAAGCAAACGAGGGTTTATATGCCCGATGAACATTAAAGTACAACAACTACTAAAGCAACAAGCAAAATGGCAACGAAACGGCGAAGCTGAACGCAAGACAACGAAGCACAAAAGAAATAGCGGCAAATGCCAAAGCACGAATGCAAAACAACGCAACAATCAACAAGTACCAAGAGCAACGAGGCGTCGGCAGCAATTCCTGATGCAGACTTAAAGTTTAGCTAATCGGACCTATCATAGGAATTCTTTAACAATGTTAAGAGCCTCATAGTTTCCCCACTCATTCGATGCCTCCGCAATCCTAACAAATCCCTGCCACTACTGAAGAGCCGCTCACAAGCAACTTCAGATGCTGGCAATGGCAAGAAATCCCGAGCAGCTCGCGCCATTTGCGGATACTCTCCTTTATGGGCGTTCCACCACTCAAACAGCCAGTTCTCATTAGCGTTGTTATTTGCGACGCTAATAATACCGTCATCAAAATACCGATCAATGTCGGAAACATGTCTTGACGGAGCATGTAGCTTCTGCAAAAGCCGCAATTATGTTGAAGAATTGGCTTCGTGAGACGGCGGTAAATGTGACGGTGACTGCGGCTCGTTCTCAGGGGGATAATGGCGATGCAGAAAGTCTCTCAATTGAGTAATGAGAAGTGACGCTGCCACGTCGTCCTCAAGCTCCTGCTTTAAGAGCTCACATTTGAACCGAGGATCAAGAATCATTGCAATATAGTAAGTATTGACCTCGTCCACAAAAGCAAAGTACTTTTCGTACTTCCCTAATCCAGCACGAACAGCACTCACCAACACTTGATCGGTGTCTTTGAGCAATCCTTCTCTATTAGAGGCATCTTGAAAGAGCTCCTCTAATTCGTAGTATAATGCTATGGAAGGACTGAGCTGAGGCTTAGTGTGAGAAACCAATCGTGTAAACTCGTCAAATTTGCTGAGTATATCCCGTAATTGACGAAGTTGATTCCAATCCTGAGTCGTAAAAGCCGGTAGTCCCATTGATTCAACTTCCATAAATCGCCGA
>JAJLTN010000297.1:0-10252 GCA_030568215.1 Lipomyces kockii
CGCAACACATCAAAGACCCAAAATAAACTTCTACCAAACTAACCACTAAACGTCTACCATATAACCATGTGCCAAATAACCACTAAGCGTCCACTAAATATCCACGTGTACGTAACAGAAGAAGAAGGTAGTGATATTATGGCATCACCACCCCGATCTATTATATCCATAGACTCAATCGCGGAAAATGCGGACTTTGTCACTTTCTAGAATTTCAATCAAGATCACTCTGAGCCAGATTTGGGCATTTCTTCAAGCCTATTTACCGTATAAAATTAATGCTAGTTCCTGCCATATTGTGGCGGTGATTGCCGAAAAGCGTCACCCGAACGTTCCGGCGTGACCCTGCGTTCGCCGACTTAGGGTGAAGTGCACTTAAGGCTGACACTAGCGTGCTAGTGGCTGACTATTAAAGTTAACATTGTTTCCCACAACAGGGTACCTACGCCGCTACTCCAAATGCAGAACGTATTCGCTTCACTGGCCCTTGACTTCAAGACTGGAGAACTAAAGACTCTGTGACTACTGATTTCTAAGCTGCATATCAATATAAAGTTAACATCATTTCCCACGGCAGGATACCTACGCAGCTACTCCAAATGCAGAACGTATTCGCTTCACTGGCCATTGACTTCAAGACTGGAGAACTAAAGACTCTGTGAGTAGTCTATACCGCATGTCAATATAAAGTTAACATTTCCCACAACAGAATACGTTCGCAGCTACTTCATTCTACTTCAATCTTTCCACACGACTTATTATCTCAAAATGTCAACTCCGAAGAGCTTCGTTGCTGTTGCCGGTGCTACAGGAAATCTAGGCTCTATGATTTCCCTGATTTTGCGCAAGAGGAATATAGCAGTTAAAGCCCTTGTACGTCCTGGCACCGCAGCATCGCGCACTCAAACATTACGCGATGCCGGCGTCACGATTACAGAAGTCGAAATGACCAACGTTCTATCTCTAACGGAAACCCTGGAAGGCGCTTCAATAGTGGTTTCAGCACTCCAAGGTCTCCGAGGCGTTATGCTAGGTGTCCAAGGAGCTCTTCTCAATGCTGCCGTCGCCGCAAAGGTGCCGCGTTTTATCCCATCCGACTTTTCCCTAGATTTCACAAAGACAGCACCTGGTTCTAACCGAAACCTCGATCTTCGACGCGACTTCCACGCGAAACTTGACGAATCTGGCATCAAATGGACAGGTATCCAATGTGGGGGCTTTATGGAACTCCTTACAAGCCGTCAGCTACCACTTATTAACGACAAGTTCCACCGCGTCTTGTATTTCGGCAGGGCGGAGCAGAAACTCGATTTCACAACTATACCAGATGTAGCTGCATATACTGCTGCCGTGGCTGCCGATCCGAACCCGACCCCCAAGATCTTACGTATTGCAGGTAGCTCGTTCAGCGCAAAAGACTTGGCTACTATTGTATCCCAGGTACATGGCCAGAAGTACACCCGCATGTGGGCGGGCAGCGCAGGGTTCCTTCGGATGATGATTCCGATACTGAAATTCTTGATTGGGGGTGTGGAGGATAAACTGCTTCCCCCTTGGCAGGGCCTACAGTATTTGGAGAACATGGTCTCGGGTAAAGGCAAGCTGGATTCTTTGGACAACGACAAGTATCCCGAGCTGGTGTGGACTACGGTGGAGCAAGCTCTGAAAGTAGCAGATGCGGAGAAGGCAAAATCAACTTGAAGTGGAGTTTATTCTCGATGTTTGATAAAAGGAGGTCGAATATGTAACGGGTCTTATGTAATAAGTGTATAATGCAGTATCAATGTTTACTCGATAAAAACTTCTAACATCGCTTGGGTCCCTTATGCAATATTGCCATGACTCTTATCTTGTAAGGGATCTTACAGTTATTATTAAAGGTTGTAGTTGGTTCTCAAAGTGACAGGGAGCGGTTCCGCAATCGCTATGATTTTAACCGGCGTTGTTCTTCTGTCTCAATAATGCTGCTGCGGTGACTTATATCACCCTCAGTTTCCACTCGAAACTAAAGACGATCCAATCTATACTTAGTATACTAGATGAGATAGTCACCGTCCTTCTGAAGTATGCATCGGGCCCATGCAAGGTAAGCACGCACGATCCCAAGCGCATGTTTAGTCTCACTAACACTTGAGCAGGTCAAGCCAACCATTTCCTTGCCATGGCAAAAGTGCGCTCCGATTACGCTATTGAGCGCTACGTGACAGAAACGAAACGTCTTTACTCCGTGCTCGAATCTCGCCTCGCGTCGCACGACTGGCTTGCTGGCGACAAGTACACTTTGGCTGACATTGCCAACTTCGCGTGGGTGCGCGGTGCATCAAACTTGCTTATTGATCTGAACGAGTGGCCGGGCGTGAAGAAGTGGGTAGACCGAATCTCAGCAAGAGAAGTAGTGCAGAGAGGCGTCAATGTGCCACCATCGACTATGACTCCAGAACAGATTAAGGAGTCTTGGGCGAATATGAGGAATAAAATTGCCTCGATGGAGAATACCGACAAGCATTGAGCCCGTTTACAATTTTTGACGAGTGATTGTCAATTAAATGAAATGGCTATCTGTAATGATTCTCGCTACGCATACTAATCCATCTCACTGTCAGATGACGTGAAAGTGAGAGAGGTCCACAAAAATGTAGATCTGATTTCATACTCTAACCTCACCTCATCGCCTGCAAAAAGTCATCCCGTCGGTACCTATCATTACCCGGCGTTATCAAAACGCGCCAAGTCTGATAATAATAATTTCTCGTACACTAGAGCTGAACGCGTCGTTTATTGAACGTCTCTACGGCTTGAATAATCATCGCACCATTCTCCCTCACGCGTATAACTATTATCATGGATCCGGTTGCAATTGAATTTCCCGCGATGAACAATCCTTACGACTTACGCATTGGCATGGTCTTTGAGTCAGATGCTACTGCCAGAGCCTTTGTAAGCGCGCATGCGATCAACAACAATTTCGCGGTAAAGAATGGCGTCGTGAGAAACAAAGATGAGACTCTACTGCTTGTATGCAAGTGCAACAGAAAGCCTCTCAACACTGGTAAGCTCCCATTGGAAGTCGGGCCTAAAGGAGACAATGGGATCACCCGTCAGAAAGTTGCTCGAAGCATGCTCTGTGACTGCCCATGGAGAGTTCGTTTCAAAAGACAATTCAACGATTCATGGATCCTTACAGAGCTCGCCGAGCAACATGACGGACATCAGATTGACGGTATCAATCCACACGCTTATCCTGAGAACCGACCCGTGACTGCCGAGGCCCGAGCAACTGTGTTCGACCTTGTCCAACACTCCTCAGCGTCGTCATTGCATCAGTGCTAAACTCGACTTACGGGTTGTCCTTGTTGGGTAGGGATGTTTATAATCGAACATACGACAACTTTCGCGAAAACAAGTCCTCATCTGCACGATTTATAGAGACTCTGCGAGATGAAGGTTACATCTACAGTGTGAAACTGAGTACGGACGGTACGCTCGATTTTTTGCAACCCTGATGATGTGCAGAGGGCTCGTCTCTATGGGCAGACGGTCATAATCGATGCAACGTACAAGACAAATAAATTCCGCTTGCCCCTAGTGAACTTTGTCGCGGTCGACAATAACTTGCGGACCTTGAGAGTTGCTTTGTGCTTTGTTACCAGCGAGCACACAAGTGCGTACACCTGGGCCCTCGAGCAACTGAGTGCGTAGAACCATACTAATGCGCGCGGTATCGAACCTAACCATTTTAACAGAGGACATCGTGTTTCCGGATGAAGCTCCCAGGGTCATCATTACGGACTCCGATAGGGCCCTCATGAACGCCTTATCTGTGGTGTTCCCGACAACCCTGAACCAGCTCTGCCGATGACACATCCAGCAGAACATACTCAAGAACTGTCGCAAGTACTTCAACAATGTTGCGGACTTCGACAGCTTCATGAAAGTAATTAAGGCCATCGGCGGTTCAGTGGATATGGAGAGTCAGGCGAAGTCGCTTGAGCAGCTAAAGAGCGACTTTGCTGCAGAGCCAGTGAACTACTTTCTGAGTCAGTGGTGGGAAAGCGGCCAGTGTGAGCCGCTGGGCCGAAATGCATATTCAAAACCACCTGAACTTCGGAATCAGCACCACTTCCCGAGTTGAAGGGAGCCATGAGGCGATCAAGAGAGGTCTGACTTCGGCCTCTGGCACATTATACACAGCCGGGAAAATGCTAAACCGCCGGGGCATTGAGAGGGCACAGCATCTCACTGTCGAAGAGTCCAACGAGGCGTTGTTCGTGCGACTCGAAATTAGGAACCAGATCGCGACTTCGAAGCTGTGCACTACCATTTCCCGATCTGCGCTGGAGCTGGTATACGCTGAAGTAATGAAGAAGAAGCAGCACCAAGAGGAGGACGACACATGGGAATCCTGCAGGTGCTCAACACGGAATCGCTACCTTCTGCCAAGCTCTCATCGGATCCAGCTAGGAGTTCCTATTTCAATCACGCAGATTGATCGTCGCTGGTGGGTACATCCTGAGTTCCCCCCGGTCAGCGTCGCGTTTCAGCATATCGATGCTACAGTACTCTTAAGTCTCAAGGATCCCGCAGCCACACTTCCCAGGAAAGGTCGTCCAAAAGGGACACGCCTGCTTCAAACGTCTGCGGATCTTCTGGGCTCTTCCCTTCCTTGGCGGGACTGCCCTCGAGGATTCGAAAAAACCTTTACCCTTCAAGATAAGGGTCATCTGCCGCTTCCACGGCAACCCAGTCTTCGGCTCCGTCGAGCTTCCGGACTCGAATATCTCTATCTTCTGATCAGGTTTCTTTTGATTCGCTATTCTTTCCAATGGCTGCGCTCAAACAGGGCTCATAACCTGTTGAAATATATGACTATATTAACGCACCCTAAACAGACACATATAAATTACAGGTTCCTATGACCTCTATATATTCTTAGGACTTTGTCTTCTGGAACCTTCTAGACATTCCATGAATACCCAATTGCGTCATCGTTACATATTGCTAGAATATTCCACAATCTACGATCTTAGGCTAGAGTGTTCTACACATTTCCACAACATCTGCCTAGTCTCCGTTACAAACCGATGTGCTTAGTCGTTATGTTCAATGCAGGGACAGAGGATAGGCTCTCGGCTAGCGGAGTACTGAGTGATGTGTTCTAATGGATAGATAGAGCATTATTACGACGAATTACAGTCCCTTCTTATTGACTGCTGGATCATAAAAGTTTTCATTCCAATTAAGCGCTATATTGATTAGTCATATCCGCATTATCCGTGGATATCCGCGGATACTGCGGATACGGATACAAGAATTTTACACGGATACGGATACGGATATGGATAAAGCAAAATCGGCCTGGTTATTATCCGTGCCGATCCCTACTCGTGTATGCGTGTATGCGTGTACAGGGACATCGGATATTCTTTGATCAGACATAGTTAAGGGAAGTAGAAAGTAGTGTAACGGGACTGTGAATTGACTGCGTGGAGTGGGACTGCCTAGAACTGCTAGGATCAGGACTGGAGCAGGACAAAACGGGAGCAAGAATATATATTCGTGAACACTAAAATACCAGACTTTCTGCTTGGCCTGTCACCGAGGGGACAAATCCCTCTTCATATAGTCGCTAGACCTTTGGGTTACGTAGCAGGACAGGAACGTAAAACACCAAAGAAGCAAAGAACAAACAGACAAATGGAAAAGGAAAAGGACAAACAAACCACACGCCCTGAAACAAGACATAAGTAAACAACATGGTGCGGGAAAACTCATCACAGTTGCGCAGAAGGCTAATGTGGCTTGCGTCACCAACCACCCGGCTGTGTGAGACCAGTCAGTACACATGATTGCATTCATTACACCCAGACAATATTTCAGAATTACCCGATGCATTGGAACCATGAAAAACGAGAAGCTAACGAAGAGAGGATAGAGCAGGACGACGAGGAGCCCAACGACAAGAGGATGGGAGGTTGTCAGCCTTATTCACGTATGAATCTTTTAAATCGTGCCACAGCAGTGTTCTGCGCGCCAACTTCCAGGACAAGACGCAGAGATTCAGTATCAGGATGAACTGGGGCTGTCTGAATATCTGCAACGCCTTCTTCATCAGGTGGAAAAAAATCCCCAAGGGTAAGGGCTAAATCGAGCCTGTCGGCTTCTATCGCCATCAGCCCATCCTTCACTAAAGTCTATTGAGTTAATTAGTGCTGTGCGTGTATGCAGACCAGTTGGTAAACTCACAGATTTTTTCTCAGTTGTGATGGTGCCACTGGTTGGATTCCTTTTGAACACCTCAATAACTGCCGTATCCATGACTCCGAACCATGCATGGTCTCTATAGCAATACGGACCAAATGGCTGGGCAAGCTGTGCCTGGTTCATGGCCGCTTCAAACGCTGGCCGATCGCGGACTGAATATGCATCGGAACTCCTGGGATATCGAAAGCGTTGCCGTTCCTTCAACCATAGAAGGATAGCAGTCCGGCAGTGGAATTGATTCAACCAGAGCATTATATCGGCTTTCAGCGCCCGGTACCCTTCTGAGACACCTACCTCAATGACAAAAATCAACTCTGCGAGCCCCCCGACCCTCTTGTACTGCAATCCGCTATCTGGAGATTTGCTTGTGCCCCTACCTTGGTCGTCTATGGACTCATATGTGGTATCTCCGACTGGAATAAGGTGTCGGAGTACGCTTTCTCTGCCATGCTGAACAAGTACATCTCGTACGCAATCCCTTATATAATCTTGTAAGCTTGCTGCCGCTGAACTATGTAGTGCCGTCGGAACTGTATGAATAGTAACTCTTGAGTCAGTGGCAGAATATTCAACACGCGGATATCTACTCATGGTTAGTCCAAATTCACCACATCAGCTCTAGTGATCATCGTTATATACTTTGCGTTGCCATAAAGCGCCTGTGCCTGTTTTTCAAGGGCTCGGAAAGATTCGAATGAGAGATGTATATCAAGCCTTTTTTCTGGTTTGTTGGCTTTGAGGAAATGCAGTGCACAGTCATAAGAATCTCGCTCCTTCGCATTAGGAGCTATTTCCAGAGACATGGATTGTTGCGGTTCACGAGAACTGACCACGCTTATTATCTGTCTTTTCTGCTCTTTCGCGGCAGGTTGTGCAGATGTCGTGGAAGGATTAGCGCCAGCGTCATGGCGATCACTGCCGTAGGGGGTCGCGCGCATGATCCGGACATGTCTTCACCGTAGTAAAGACTCATGTTGTGTACTTGAAAACAGGTTCAAACTAGATTAGTAATAGCGGGAATGTGCTTGTAGATGAACATGCCAACTCAGGCGAGAATGTCTGATATTTTAATAATGATTTGGATGCGGTCCGGAATTGAACCCGCGCGGTTAGAGGACCCTTTACGCGGAATGCTCCCAATACCCTATCCCTCGAAGGTCAAGGGGTGAGCTTGTGGACATGTCGCATACGAGCATCCTGGATTTCAATTTGACCGCTCATTTTTTTCGCTACACCGCTCATTTTTTTTGGCTACGTTATGAGCTCTTCTGCCGCGCCAGCGCCCTACTGGGGGTGGTGGGGGTCCTCGACGGACAGCAAATCGCGGTCCTTGGTCCCGCCCCTCCCGCCCCTCCCACCACGGACTCATGACTACCGAAGTTCCGTCCTCAGTAAAGGACCGCCCGGATACTGTCATCCTCCAGACGGGCTCCGACGTCTTTTCCCGTGAATCCGTGGTGCGCTCTTCAGCACGCGTTCCCGGCTACGTATGATCCTCCACGAGCCGACTAACGGCTATTACTTCCTCACTACGATGGAACCTGAAGCCATCTCGGTGGACATTCTTGTGACCACCACTCTCAGTATTGGCGCCCGCTCGATCACTATGATCGACATGGCGCATCGCCAGGTCTCCCCCGTCGTTGATGTCAAACTCATCGGCGTGTTCTCCAATCCCGCCCATGGCTTCGACCACGTAGCCTCGGCCTTGCAGCCTTTTGGCACAATTCTTCACGCGGAATTTCCTTGGATCGGCACCAGTGCCATGTATGAGGACGCTCTGGAAATCACCTTGGCGTTAAATGAGAAGCGCATCATCCCACCCCGCACTCTTCCACTTGTGAGCCCAGCACCTCATTTTTTCAAGTTTTCGTCGGTGGTTCGTATCCGCTACGTCTCCTCGACGTGGTGCATTTACTGTCGCCAAACAGACCACAGTCGTGAGGACTGCACGGCTGTTAAGACCCAGTGCCGTCACTGCCACTCGACCGCGCACCACTCCAACCACTGCCAAGTTCCCGCTGCCACTGCTCCAGCCCAGGCTGCTTCAGCTCCCGAACCGGCTACCACTCCTCCAGACCAGTCTGTGAATACTCCCCGGTCCCACCGCGCACCAGCTCCATAATGACCCGGCCACCGCTTTCTGGCGCTGCCCTCGAAGACGCCGTCCGCCGCCTTCCTTCGATTCACGGCCCCCAACTATGGACCTCGACACTCCGTCTCCACCCGCGTCCCCTACACTTGAGGATCCGGCCGTATTCCGCTCTGATGACTCCTTGCCGCTACAGACTCTTTTGGTAGCTGCACCAATTGCTTCCTCGGATATGGTTAACATCTCGCCGTCGTTTCCTCCGCCTCCGTCGCCTATCCAGGCCAGGCTCCGCTCGCGGTCTCGAACCTCCTCGGTCTCGCGTTCTCGCCGCCGGTCTCGGTCGGCCTCACCCGGGGCCTCACCCGGGGCCACCCCCAGGCGCCACCGTCGCTCTCCATCCCTGCAGTGATGATCCATACGATCACCATTGCAGCGGTGAATGTCCAAGGCATTCGCACCTCCACCAAACGCAACCACCTCTTCGACTGCTTCCAACGCTCTACTTTCGCTATTCTCCTTCTCTCCGAAACTGGTCGACCGTCGGCCGACGAGATCGCCCTCTGGGGCATCGAACTTTCCCATCGGGGATGCCGGTGTCTTTTCACCGAATCCGCTTATACCGGTATAATTTGGAAAGCTAATGCTAACTTAGGTGAGCCTCTTGCTCGCAACCGTTTCTCCCGCACCCTCGAAGAACAGCATCAACAACGGTGCACTGATGTTGTTTCTTGCATTGATGACTGTCCCACTCACATTATGGCTGTTACGCGCCCACAGATACAGTCCGACGTGCTTCTTTCTTCACCGCGATGATGGAGGCCACCCCTGCCCTCCGTTACCGACAGCATATATGGGGAGGTGACTGGAACTGCGTCCACAGCCCCGAACTCGACGCCGATCACCCACCTGCCACGCCGGATCGTACCCCGGCTATTCTCGAAACCATTCTCAACGCGCGCCAAGCTACTTTCGCCACGTTGGAATCGCTCACGCTTGTCGCGGCCTCCACCGTCAGTGGCGGGGAAGGCCGTCCCCCGCTCCCGTACACTATCCTCCTCCGCCACCTTCGGGCAGGGGATTCGGCCTCTTCGACCTATCTACACAACTTCACGGTGCTCGAGCACAGTGGATTCGCCGTCTCTTGTTTGAGCCGCAAGCCCATTCGTGGGCCCCTATTCTTCGTCTCTTGATGGAAAACGCCATGCGCACGGCAACATCCACAACCTCGCACGATGGCGGTGGATCATCGCCTTTCTCTCACCTGCACAGCTCACACCACATTATCAGACCATTTTCGACCTCGCCAAGGGTTACCTCCGCGACTGGCTGCCGCTCCGCTGGCGCAAGTTTCTTGATTCATGGTGGAGTCTTGTCCGTACGGACCACTTCCCCGATGTCGCAGAGCTGGCCGATCTCCGCCATCTGCGCTGGACCGATGTGGATCTCCGGGTGCCCCTGGACTGGTTCGCGTTGCGTGATACTGGCACAGTCACCCGCCCGTTGGCGTCCCACTTCCACAGCATCTGGCGGCAGTGTTCCATCGCCGGTATCCCACTTGCGGGGGGGGGGGCTCTCTGGGTGCGCCGCCTACAGCCTGCGTTACCGGCCGCGGAATGGGCTACTTTCTGGCCGCGACTAGCCATTCTCTATCCGCGGGACCCAGCGGCGGCAAACTCTTTCCACTTGTTCCAGTTCGGTTGTGTACTGCCGCGGCCTGTGGCCGGCCTGATCACCTCTTTTTTTCCTGCCCCGTTTCAGGGCTCGTCTGGACGACGGTGGCGGCTCGCCTTGCTTGCCTGGCCTGCCCCGCCGCCCTTGTCCGCTGACCTTCTGGCCGCCTGCAGGCTGCCGACCGACCTCCGCCACTCCATCTTGACAGTTCACATCGAGTGGACTGCC